>MU187249.1:4953-43395 GCA_016904865.1 Pissodes strobi | reverse complement strand
ATTACATGCATTACAAAATTTTTGTTTGCACAAGTCAGTTTAAAATGTTCTCAAACCAATTATATCCTAAAAACATTTCATGATAAAATTAATTAAGACTAAGATTAAATATTCCTGAAGGTACCCAATTGGGTCACAAATATAATTAAAATAACCTAACTAAACAGAGTGAAACACAAAATGAAACAAATAAAATTAAAACAAACAAAATTGACACTATTTAAAAACCTATATGGACAGGGGTGCGGCCATATACTCTGATATGCTATAAAATGCACAATCCAGCAGATAGTTTTTCACAACAGACTTGAACTTTATCAGATTCAGACTCTTGGTGGTCGTATTAAGCTTATTATATGCATTAAGCAGAAGAGAATTATTTTTTGAAACTTGCAGACGGAGCACCTTGGGCCTTAGTTGGTTTGCACCTCTGGTGTTGTGTTCATGAATGTCTGCATTCATTGAAAAGTTTCCCTTGTTACCGTGAATCTCCACCAGAGACTTATATATAAACAAACTTGGTAGAGTTAAAAGTCTATAAAAAACGAATAGAGGTTTACAATGGTCCCTGAAACCTGCCCCAGCAATAATTCGAACTGCTCGCTTTTGCTGACGAAAAGCTCTAACAGCATTACCAGAATTTCCCCAGGGTAAAATGCCATATGATAGATGACTGTAGAAAAACGCATAGTAGGCAGTAAGCAAAGTTGGTTCATCTACAAAGTGTTTTAGCCTCCTAAGAAGAAATATATTTGTGGACAGTTTTCGACAGAGTTGGTCTATGTGCAGGTGCCAATTTAGTTTGTCATCGATAGTTACGCCCAATAACTTGACGGAGTCGTCAGAGAGTATACGAGGATTTGAAGAATGAATGAGCTTTTGATTTTTTTGCGCGTTCGTGCTAAGTTTATTTAGATTAAACCACTCCTTTGCCTTCTCTAGTAGTGCAGTCATTTTGGTGTTTAATAATTGGAGACTTGAGGCTTTTGAGATCAAGGTTGTATCATCTGCAAAAAGCATGCAGAGAATTAGCCCAAGGAAGTATGATAAGTCATTAATATATAGTATGAATAGGAGAGGTCCCAGAATTGACCCTTGCGGGACACCATATGATACTCTCTGAGGGCCTGACATATCACAGCCATGGCCTACAAATTGTAATCTGTCAGACAGATATGACTCCAGAAACCTCAGTGCTGTGCCCCTAAACCCATAATGTTGCAACTTAAACAGAAGCCTCTGGTGGTCAACACATTCGAAGGCCTTGCTGAGGTCACACAGCGCAATACCTGCAATTTCACCCTCTTCAAAGCCCTCCACTATGCTGCCCACCAGCTGCATAACAGCTTGGATAGTGGAATGATTTGGTCGGAACCCGAACTGACAGGGACTGAGAATCATATCCCTTTCAATAAACTTAACCAGCCTGGGCTTGAGCAGCATCTCGAAGATTTTTCCAAATATGAGCAGGATGGATATTGGTCGATGGTTCTCTGGATTTTCCTTGCTCCCTTTCTGTTTAAAGATAGGCACAACTCTGGCGGATTTTAAATATGATGGAAAGGCGCCCTCCGCTATACAAGAATTGAAGAGATGGGTTAGAGTTGGAACGAGAAATGCTTTTGTGGCCTTAATTATCTTACTGCTTAACTCATAAATATCGAGAGCAGGAGAGTTCTTTAGGTCTCTGATCGCGTTTTCTACATCTTGGTGGGACACAGGGCCTAAGAAAAAAGAATTTGAGCAGACAGGTATAATGGCATCTGAATCATTTATATTGGGAGTTGGTAAGTCTTGGATAATTTTTTCGGCAATATTTGAGAAGAATTCATTAAAATCTTCGTTTGATATTTGTGATTTTACCATTGGCTTGTTTTTATTTGATTCATAATTTATTATTTTCCAGCAGTCTTCAGTTATATTTGTTGAATTAGTTAAGTAAGTGGAATAGGCCATGCATTTTGAAGAATTAATGTTTTTTCTATATTCTTTTTTGTAAGATTTATAGGCGTTAGTGCTAGTCTCATCTCTATCATGATCGGCTACTGTTTTAAGTGCATGAAGTGTGTTTCTCATTTTTTTAATATCATCATTAAACCAAGAAATGGGCTCTTTCGTGAATACCGTCTTTATATACATTGATTAAAAACGCAGATAACCATTCACCAGAACTGCAACTGTAAAACTTTGTTAAGTCTGTGGCTTGGAGCACCTCAAGCAATTTATTCAAGCCCCTACCTGTAATGTACCTCTTATAAGCCCTGCACTCACCATTTGGTAATTGGGATTTACTTACTGAAAAAGAAAAATTAGAATCAATACCATAGTGGTCAGATAGACATGGATCTAAAACACTCGCCCGCACACCGTCACCAGTGATATTTGTTATTATGTTGCCAATGCATGTGCCAGCGGAGCTACGTACTCTTGTATATTCCTCAACCAGAACCTCCATATTAAAAGAGGACATAATGCAAACAAGATCTTCAAGGACAGGACATGGGTTTAAAAAATCTACATTAAAGTCACCTGCCAAAATTATGTCTGAATATTTCAGGGATAGATCGCTAAGCAGTTGCTCCAAATTGGACAAAAATTCCTGCATGTTACCATTACCGGACCTGTATAGGCAGACAATTACACATGAACCTGAAATTTCAATTCCACAAAACTCAGCAGTAACCTCCTTACAGTAACTGTTTAAGTTAACCGGCTTACAAAAATTAAACATTTTTTGTGGACATATATAGCCACACCCCCATGTATGTTTGTGGTCCTACAAAAAGAAGACAAAAGACAATAACCTGGCAAATTTATGCAGTTAATTTTTCCACATGATAACCAATGCTCCGCATGGCAAACTATGTTGTAACAGTTAGACTCTAGAAATACAGATAATTCTTCAATTTTATTAGAAAAGCATTGTATATTTATTTATATAAAAAATGTTACCCTTTTGACAGAAATTGTTATTAGAGGCGTTGACATTATTGATTACACTCGGAATCTTCTGCTGTAGGGTCCTCTCTGAAAATTTTTACCTCGCTGGTAATATTGAGAGTTTCCATAAACATTATTGTTAGCTCGGTTTCCATTATATCTCCAATGGTTAAGGTAGACATCTTTGGGCCAGGCATCAGGTAGAAAAACTTGACTCACATATTCATTGGGCACAAAAAGCTTAAAGGAATTTGCCCTCCCATTAGATTTGAGTTTATTAATGGTCAACTCATCGATGGGAATATGCGGAAATGCTTGAAGAATGTGAGCCTTCACATTGTCTTCGGATGCATTTAAGCTTAAGTTAGACAGATGGAGAGCTGTCTTTGGGCGAGCCGCTTTAAGAACTTTAAGAACTTCAATTTGCTTATTAATTCCTTTTACCGTAGTTGTTCTTGGTCTGTGAACTGAATCTTGTGCAGCGGCCAATACACCTGGCTTTTCAGGAACATCTTGATGGATTAGTTCTGCATTGCTTGGTATATTATTAGTTTTGGCAGATAAAGGAGGGCTATTTAGTTCTATGTACTTCTGAAGATGGGCTGAAGTGATCGCCTTTTGTACATCAAGCTGGTCTACAAAATTACCATCTGGCTTCTGTTTACCTACTTCTAGCGTGGTCTTGGGTACTGAGTCGCTTGACTTATTAGGAGTTTTCTTATTGTTTGATGCTGGCTTCATGGGAGATGGTGGTTTTATTGCTGCTTTCTGCTTGGATAGATTTTCAAACTTCTTGCCCAGCGACCTTTCCAAACTATCCAGTCTTTTGTCAATTCCCAGTCTTAATTCCTTCGTCAAGTCTGAAAACATTTGTTGGTTTAATTCCTCCACTGTCATTTTTAGTTGTTCTAGGAATGTATTGGTGTCATCATTTATAGAAGAGGTTTTTACCGGGTTCCTAACTGAGGTAATGCATTTCTCACATGCAAATAAAAGAATTCGTACAAGAGATATATGTAGGGTTATTAATAAAATGACATGATGGTTTTAAATTTTTATTAGAATACATTTATGATTTTAATATTATTTAGACATATTTTATAAATTACGTCTACACCGTTCTCTTCTTTTTGCTTCTGCAGGTATTTCTCTGTGTAACTGGCAACCTTCCCACGTTATGTGTTGCTACAAATCCACTGTGGTACGCCTCTGGAATGAAGAACTCAAACCTATGATAATGTGCGGCATACTGCTTACATATCTAAATATCGTAATTTATCTCTTATTTATGAACTGTAACCTTAACTAATATATTTCGGAATAATGATTCATTGCATTTTCACCGAACGTTATCTTTTTACACCGTAATTTATCTAGGATTATAACTTTTGATTATTGTTAAGACTACTATTTTCTCGTAGTTTATCAGTTCCACCGACATTTATCTCATTATTTTACTATAAAATGCCTATTTACCTGTAGGATATGTCTTAATCTGTTACCAGCTTTTCTTAAATAAACTCAGTTTAAGTTAAAAAGTAATTTTTTAAAGTCCAAACGTAACTGGCGCAGTCGTCGGTAGGATTGTGACCGTACAGAAGTTTCGCGTAGTGCCTTATGGAAAGCGTGTAAAACTCTGGTGATTTTTAAATCTCTAACGGAACGCGAACCTCCAAAAAGAACACAGCGGGTGAGAAGAAACTGAATATTTCTTTTTGCCGCATCGGGCTCCAACTCTGGACAATCCAATTGGGGTAGCAAGCCATCAACGGACTGAATATCTGACGAGAGGCTTTAGTTAAGAAGAATCCAGCTGAAAATATCACTACCAAGGGTAAGCGAATAGTTTTTGATACTGGTTTGACCACATTTCTCTCATTTTTGAGTCCAGTTTTCCATCCTGTTATTTTTATTAGTTATTGTTTTTATGGTAACTCATAATTTCCTCATGTTAAAAAAACAATTAAATGTTCTCTGAAATAAAGCAAACTGCTAAAAGAAATAAGAAATTTAGACAACAAGTTAGAAAATTAACTGTCGAATCAAATTCTGATTCCGATTCTCCACTTGAAGAATCTCCCAGAGATTATACGGGTAAATTTGATTTTGATCAGTCGACAATTGAACTTGATACTTTAGTAAGTAATTTAGCTAGCATAAATTTAGAAAGAAATATGCCTAATGAAACAAATTATCAACAACTGCGGCTATTTTTAGATATTATTCCACATTTTGAAGGCGATCCATGCGAGTTAAACAATTTTATCGCTGCTTGTGACGAAACTTACATTACTTTTCAAAATGAAAATGAAAATATTAAAAAATTAATTTTTAGAGGTATTGTAGGTAAACTTAAAGACAAAGCATTGACTTTAATTTCAAGTCGTTTAGAATTAGATAGTTGGGAAAAAGTTAAACATGTTCTCAAACTTTCCTTTAGTGACCAAAGGTCTTTCACATGTCTATTACATGAACTTCATAACTTCAGACCTAATTCTAGAGAAAGTACTTATAATTTTGGTGTACGCTTACAATACAATAGAAGTTTGATATTTTCTTCTATTAATAATGACCCTTCCATGTCAAACGAAGCCAAAATAGCTCAAATAGAGAATATCGAAACACTCGTGCTTGTCACCTTTTTGAAATATTTAGCCCCAAACATTCAAACTGCGGTAAGACTTCGACATCCCCCAAATTTGGAAACTGCCATGCAAAATGTTTTAGAGGAGGAAAATTTCATTTCAATCGTAGGAGAAATAGTCAACAAATACTTCCCACGCCAAACTTCAAAACACCATTTAATCAAAATTTACCACATGCAGGCTCACAAATATTCTCAAGCCAGCCCATCCAATTAAACTCCCGATCTGGTCCACAGCAACGATTTTTCACCCCACATGTAGGCTCACAGGGCTTCCCAAGCCAGCCTATTCAAATAAACCCCCGACCTGTTCCACAACAACGATTTTTCACAAATCAACAAGTTTTTGGAAGACCCTCTAACCTTAATGTCTGGAAACCTACAAATAAACCTATTCTCGAGAAACCGACCCCTATGTCTGTAGTAACGACTAGAAGACCAACTCAAATGCAATCCAGATCAAATTTTTCAAACTTCCAACAGCCTAAGCCACATTTCTTTAATGCTCAAAGTAACCCAAACTCCTCTCACCAAGCACAGCAAAGGCCCAAATTTCACGTAGAAGAATTATATCAGAATGATGCTGAACCTGCCGAACAACCCTTCAATTATGAATTAAGCCAAAGTTTTGAATCTACTGAGGAGCCGACTTCTATTCAGGAAGAAGACTTCTTCCGCCCTTCTGGGGAACTAGACTCTGAAAATATTTCATGAGCGGCCTTCGAAAACGAAGATGAAAATTTTTATCCAGTTGCCTCTGGAGTGAATCATATCTAGTAGACGGCATGGATAATCGTAAACTCCCTTTTATCAAAATATCCAATCCTGACAAACCATTAAAATTGCTAATCGATTCTGGAAGTCATATTTCACTCCTAAATCCATACCTTGTAAAGAAATATTTTCCAACCTTTATTATAACTAAATCAAATATAATTAAAACATCATGCGGCCAACAATTGTCAAAATATGAAGCACATATTCCAACTTTCAAAGAGTTTCAGACGAAAGGAAAAATAATATTCACATTATTTGACTTTCACCCGTTTTTCGATGGGTTAATAAGTTTTAGAGACTTAAGAAACATGGGGTTCAATTGGAATTTACAAGAAAACTATCTCTATAGGGACAATATCAAAATACCCGTATTCCAATGCTCGCCTTCTGAGTATAACTGTTTTAATATAACAGTAAATGAAAATGAAATCCTAAAGATAAAAGTCCCAACAAAAGCACAAACTGACGGTACTTACTATATCCCCCATAAACAATTTAATGATCATTGCTTTATACCTGAAGGTATAGTGAAAGTTGAAAACGGATTAGCTTCTGTTGAAATATTTAATGTCAGTATAGAAGACACATACTTCAATCTTCAAGAACCCTTGGATGTCTTCAGTATGAATAATTTTGAAATCTACCAAGCCGAGATAGAAAACCATAATGACTCTGTAGATAGAAACGAAATTGAACATTTACTAAGAATAAATCATTTACAAGAAGAGGAAAAAGATAAGTTGCTGAAGCTTTGTAAGCAATTTATTTCGGTATTCCAGAATCCAATGGAACCTCTCTCAGCCACTACGAAAACTACTCACCAAATACTTACTACTGATGAGGAACCACTCTATACGAAGTCATATAGAATTCCTGAAATACACAAACAAGAGGTTAAGAAACAAATTACTACAATGTTAGAGGATGGAATTATTCGAAATAGTGCTAGCCCCTGGTCAAGTTCTATATGGATAGTACCGAAGAAAATGGACGCTAGTGCTGTCCCAAAATGGCGGCTAGTGATAGCTTTTAGACGATTAAATGCAAAGACCATTCAGGATAGGTTTCCTATACCCAACATTGATGACCTTCTCGAAAAACTCGGTAGATGCCAGTATTTTACCACCTTAGACTTGGCGAACGGATTCCATCAGATAAAAATGCATTCGGATAGCATAGAAAAAACTGCATTTTCGACAAGCCATGGACACTATGAATTTTTAAGAATGCCCTTTGGTTTAAAGAACGCTCCGGCAACTTTCCAAAGGATGATTAATGAAGTTCTTAAAGATTTTATTAATAAAACTTGCGTTGTCTATATGGATGACGTAATAGTATTCTCAACTTCCTTGGATGAACATATTCTAAACATGAAGGAAATTTTTAAGAAATTTCAAGAGTACAACTTAAAGGTTCAACTTGATAAATGTGAATTCTTGAAACAAGAAACAGAATTTTTAGGTCATGTTATTACTACCGAAGGCATAAGACCAAATCCAAAAAAAATAGACTCAATCATGAAAATGCCTCTACCAAGAACACATAAAGAGATCAAAAGCTTTTTAGGAATGATAGGTTTTTATAGAAAATTCATAAACAATCTGGCAAAAATCACAAAACCTATGACTGCATGCCTTAGAAAGGGTAAACGAGTCGAACACACAGAACAATTTATACAAGCTTTTGAAACATGCAAAATAATCCTTTGTAATGAACCAATTTTGATGCACCCGGACTTTTCCAAAATATTTACAGTGACAACGGATGCTAGCAAATATGCTATTGGATCTGTACTCAGCCAAGAAGGAAAACCCGTCTGTTATGCGAGCAGAACCCTAAATCCTAACGAAATTAATTATTCGGTTACCGAAAAAGAACTATTGGCCATCATTTGGTCTGTTAAATATTTCCGACCATATATATTCGGCCGACATTTCAAAATCAAAACTGACCACAAACCTCTGAAATGGTTAGAAAGCCTCAAGGAACCTAACTCAAAATTGGTAAGGTGGAAGTTACTTCTATCGGAATATGACTATGAAATAGACTACATTAAAGGGAAAGATAATTCGGTTGCTGATAGTTTATCCAGAAACATTCAAGTGACAGCAGAAACTCCAAACACCATCACTCCACCGACAAACACTTCAATGGTTAACGAAACAGGAGATATTGACAAATCAATACAAGAATTCTTGCAAAACAGTGAAAACTACGTCACCACGATACACTCCGCTGATGAACCACCCTTGCTTTCTTATCCATACTGCCAGAAACCCCTTAATTATCATAAACATCAAGTGATCATAAAAATATCTGACGGATCTATGGTTCCTCGAATAATTAAGGAAAAGATATTTGACAATCAAAGGTATTATATAAACCTTCGCAGAAGATTTATTGAGGAGGACCTCGAAGAATTTATTGCGAATTTAAGAAATGGTATTACTTATCACTTACATTTCCCAAACAATGAGGACGAAAAACTCTTCCTTAAATCTATACAAGAGAAAATATTTCGAATCCATTCAAAACTCATGATTTGTTCCTCTCAGTTAACAGATGTAACTTCGCCAACGAACCAACAGGATAAGATGAACTACCATCACATTTACAAAACTGGACACCGAGGCATTACAACTACTGTAAGGTCAATTAAGAGGAATTATTATTGGCCCACCATGGTAAAAGATATAACCAATTATATTAATAATTGCGTTATATGTCAAAAGTCAAAATATGAAAGAAACCCTAACGAGTTCAAATTTGAACCAATTCTATTGGGATCAAAGCCCTTTGAAAGGATTCATATCGATACCTTGTCAGTTTCAAAGGAAAAATTCCTGACAATAATAGACACATTTTCAAAATTTGCCCAGGTCTATGACATCCCTGGCATAAACTCAATAAATGTCCTCGATGGACTTTTGACCTTCATTTCACATTACGGACTACCCGAGGTAATTACCTGTGATAATGGTGTCGAATTTAACAATAATAATTTTACGGATTTTTGCAAAATTCATAAGATCCAAATCCATTATACTACACCCAAAAATCCCAATTCTAACAGTTATATCGAAAGGTTCCACTCTACATTGCTGGAACAAATTAGGATTAAAACTCAACAAAATCCAAAGGAATCATTAAATAATCTTGTAAAATATTCTTTAATCCATTACAATAACTCTGTTCATTCTGCTACCGGCTATACACCTTTCGAAGTAGTGATTGGTCATTTTAACTCAAAAGACCCATTTGATATTGAAGAAGGAAATATAATTTCCAAATATGTTCAAAATCATAAAGAAAGGCTTAAAGAAAAATACAGAGAACTTAATGAAAATTTCAATAAAAACAAAATGGAAAGAGTAAACAAAATCAATGTCAACCGAAAAAACCCTATGGAATTATCCAAGGATGATAATATATATCATAAGGAACAAACTAGAGATAAATTAGCACCAAGATTTACGAAAATAGACTTCAAATAATATCAAAACGGAGACCTCTAAATATTCGAAACACAATATCAAGAGGCGCAAAAAACATTAAATCATTTTTCTTTTGTTGCAGATGAGACCAATATTCATCCTCTCTGTAATCCTATTAACCAACGCTTCCATTAGAAAGTTAACCAATCCTATATTACCTATTAGCTTAAACCCTACTCGTATACTGTCTGGTAAACATACTTTCGTTACTTACTTAAATCTTACTGAGTTTATAGAAATTCGCAATCATATAAATATAGAACTTAACTTTATTACGTCAAAGAAAAGTCTTGGTAGCCATTCTTCTAATCTAATAAAACAAGCAAATACCCTTTTATTCTATGTTGATTATGCGTTAGGACTTATCAACCCTAACAAAAGGGAAAAGCGCGGCTTAATAAATATAGGTGGAAAAATATCTAAATGGCTGTTTGGAACTCTAGACGCAGATGACGGTAAAAGAATAAATTCAATTTTAGCCCATCTTAATAATAATGACCATATGTTGAATGAACAAATTAGCGAGCAAATTACTCTAGCTAAAGAAATCATGTCTGAAACAAATCATAGCCTTTTTCAGATTAGATCAAATTTATTATTGGTAAATCGATTGATTAACCAATTTTCTGAGGAGATAAATGACGTAAATGCACTAAACCTAATTATTAATTCTCTATTAATGTTGCAAATTCATTTAAATCAAGTGACCAACGCAATTACTTTTGCTAACCTTCATAAAGTGCATCCTACATTTCTCTCACAAAAAAATCTACACTCTATTATAGAAAAAGTTAAAGTTATTTATTCCTCGAACCAGATAGCCCAATTTAAATTTTCTAATAATTATTATTCCTTTGTAGGAATACAAATGATTTTCGAAAATAATAAATTAATTTTTCTAATTCACTTCCCAATTTTATTGATGGATAAATTTACAACCTATTTTATATATCCTGCTCCAATTGCAAATATGATAATTTCACCTCAAAAACCTTTCCTTATCCTAAATGAGGGAGATGAGTTATACCAGTACCAGGAACAACCCTGTGAAGAGATTGAAGGCACCTTCTACTGTGACAATCGACTACAAACAGAAGAAGATTGTGTTATAGATATAATCAAGAAAAACCAGGCAAATAACTGTTCTACTATTCCAGTCCACCTCAACAAATGGATAGCTAATCAACTCACCCCACATTATGTGTTACTTACCACACCAAGCAGCATGATTATAACTGAAAAGTGTTCCAGTGCAAGACATCACGAAATAAGCCCAGGAAGTTTTTTGATAGAACTTCAGGATGGATGCCATCTTCTAGTGGGCCAAGAGATATTCATTGCTGGCAACGAAAACATTTCCCCAGCGACTGTGATTCAATTATCTCAACTTAACATGTCATTGATACCACAACGTTCCAAAGCAGTGAAACTTTCTACCTTGGATTTGGAAGAAATTAACCATTTAACTGCCAAAGTTAATTTGCATCATGAAATGAATGTTCTAGAAGATCCCTTTGCAACTGTAGATAAATCAACGCCTATTTGTGTACACATCCTTATCTACCTCATCGTTTCAATTGCTATCTCCTTAGGAATAACATGCTATTATAGAACGTGTTACCCTTATCCATATCCACTTTGTAGAAGAAAGAACCAGAAACACGAAATCGAGATGGAAGAGCAGCCCTAGCCAACCACTGATGTACCTTAGCCCACCAAATCCAACCCTAAGGTCCATTCTCCGTCGGGAGGAGTTATGAGTTGCTACAAATCCACTGTGGTACGCCTCTGGAATGAAGAACTCAAACCTATGATAATGTGCGGCATACTGCTTACATATCTAAATATCGTAATTTATCTCTTATTTATGAACTGTAACCTTAACTGATATATTTCGGAATAATGATTCATTGCATTTTCACCGAACGTTATCTTTTTACACCGTAATTTATCTAGGATGATAACTTTTGATTATTGTTAAGACTGCTATTTTCTCGTAGTTTATCAGTTCCACCGACATTTATCTCATTATTTTGCTATAAAATGCCTATTTATCTGTAGGATATGTCTTAATCTGTTACCAGCTTTTCTTAAATAAACTCAGTTTAAGTTAAAAAGTAATTTTTTAAAGTCCAAACGTAACTCCCATCCGAATCTTTCCGAGAGCGGCCGAATCGGAGCTCGCTTCTCGGGATTTAACAAAAAAAATTTGATTGGGGCAAACTCTCAATTTGTTCCTCAACCATTTGTTTCAGTGCTTCAAAATAGGCGTTTTCTCTAACTCCATAATTTTCCTCATAACAGCTTTAAAAATTATCGTACGCCGCTGTTTTAAAATTACCCCACGATCACTTTTTCTTCAAGTGGGTCTCCTTACCGAAAAGCAAATACCTATAAGAGCAGCAGTCAGTCGGTTGACAGCTCATTCTTTAGCTAATCTTTGTAGCGATCAGCCATTGTAGCTCGTAGCTTTAAAAATGACAAAATTTGTTATTGTGAAAGATAGTTTGAGAAAAGTGCGCCGTTTTTATCTTTAGGGCCAGAATGTGGAGTTTAAAATCAAAGATGTCCCCGCCAAAATGAAGCCTGTCTCTTGGGTGAAGGAGGCCGTTGGAGATATTATAAGGAAGACAACAGAAAACCTGAGGCCAACCGATCAGGTAAGTTTTAGTTTCGGTTGTGCTCGTGGTGATGGGTGGGTTCGGTTTAAGTCTGTAAGGGAAATTTCCTTGGGCGATATATGGGATGTAATTTCCATTATTTATCAATCTAATTCAATCGGGTTAAATACGGAAACTTTTTGTTTGGGGGTTACATCTGTTGGGATACCTGTGGGTAGGGGACGAGGGAAAATTATAATTCATTTGATGAAGAGTGCGGGAATAGCCGTGGAATAATTGTAATTAACAACCAAGACAATTTGTGTTTGCCACGAACCTTGGTGGTTGCCAAAGCATTTGTCGAAAAAGATCCCGAATATTCTAAAGTACGTAGAGATATTGGTAAAATACAAACAGTTAGGGCTAAATAATTGTTAGAGGAATCGGGTATTGAAATTCCTGAAGAGGGTGCAGGAATTCCTGAACTTTTCAAGAATATTTATCAGACTACCGTATAGTGGTTTACAAATATGGGTCAAAGGGCCGTGATGGGACTTTTGAAAGTGCCTGCGAGGGCAAAAACCTTAATTTATTATATCATACGAGGCATTATAACACTATTACTTCCCTAACTGCTGCATTTTAGCATTTTGTTGTGGTTATTATTGTGAGAAATGCCGTGTGTCATATGACCATAAAAATAAGCATAAGTGTGCAGGGACCTGTTTTGCGTGCCAAAAGACCCCCGCACGTAAGCTCGACCTCAAAATAAAATGTCAAGATTGTTTAAGATCTTTTAATGGGCTAATCTGTTATGAAAATCATCTAAGACCGGGTTCATTGGAAAAAGGTTCGGTTTGTAATCAAATCAGGCTTTGTTCACATTGCTTAAAAACTGTTAAATCAAGTCGTAAACATACATGCGGAGAGATTTTCTGTAAAATTTGTCAGGAACACCAGCCCGAGGGACATGTATGTTTTATGCGGCCGGATAATGGTAAACCGAAATCAGAGGGTATGTTGTGCATTTTTTATGATTTGTAAACAAGGCAGGAGGCTGTTCAGGCTGATGGGTCGCTACTTCATGAACCCAATCTTTGCGTTTTTAAACAGTATTGTGTGAAATGTATCAATGGAACTAATTTGTATTTTTGTGAGTCGTGTGGTGTTAAAAGTAAGGTTATTAAAGGAAATGGCATTTCAGAATTTATGAATCATTTGTTGCAGATTAGAAAAAAAAATTAAAAATGTTATTGTTTTGGCGCACAACGGGCAGGCTTTCGATCACCAATTTATCCTAAATCACATGATAAACGACACCGTTTTAGCTCCAGAACTAATTATGAGAGGCACAAAAATTTTACTTATGCAATTAGGCAACATTAAATTTTTAAATTCTTTTAATTACTTTCCTATGCCTTTGGCAGTTTTACCTAAAGGATTTGGGTTGGGTGATAACTTTAAGAAAGAATATTTTCCGCATTTATTTAACAAGATCGAAAATCATAAATATGTTGGTCAAATTCCTCCTGTTGATTACTATAGTCTTGATTTAATAAGGAAGATCAGCGGGTGGAATTCCTAAAATGGCACGAATCACATAAAAACAACATTTTTGATTTTCGAAAATAAATTGTTGACTATTGTGTTTCAGATGTTGAAATTCTAACCGCTGCATGTCTTAAATTTTGAGAACAAATGCTGTCCACCACTAATGTCTGCCCATTTTCCGAGGCTTGTACTATAGGCTCAGCTTGTAATAAAGCACAATTGGCATTATTCCAAAAGCTGGTTATCGTTTTTCAGATATTCAAAGTAAATTGGCATTACAGTGGTTGATTTGGATAGAACAAGAGCTTAAAATCAATATTATACATGCAGCAAAAGGGCAAGGGGCTTTGTTACATGAAATGAAGGTGGATGGCTATTGTACTGAAACAAATCAAGTATTGGAATTTCACGGTTGCTATTTTCACGGTTGTCCCTCTCGTTTTAAACATCAGCGCAGTGAACCCCTTTCTGAAGATCCTTCCACAATCCTGGATTTACGCTATGAGTCAACTTTGGCAAAATCCGAGAGACTTAAGTCGCTTGGATATGAGGTGCTTGAAAAATGGGAATGCGAATTTAAAAAAGATATGAAAGAAAAGGAAGAAATTGAAAAGTTTACAAGTTATCATCCACTGATAGCCACAGCCCCGCTGAAGCATCGAGATGCCTTTTACGGAGGTCGAACTGGAAATACTTATGAGTATTATAAAGCCCCAGAAGGCGAAAAAATAAAATATTTAGATATTTGCTCGACATATACTTGGGTGTCTAAATATGGCAATTTTCCCCTTGGCCACCCATAAGTTTTTTTTGGCAGCGAGTGTCAAAATTTAGATTTGCAAAACACAGATGGCCTTATAAAATGCAAAATTCTACCACCTAAAAATCTTTATCGCCCAGTACCTCCACAAGAATTTAATGGAAAATTAATGTTTGTACTGTGTGGTTCCTGTGGCGAAAGTATAAATACTGATGATTGCATTCACACAGAAGAACATCGAGTCCTAACAGGAAGATGGATAACAGACGAAGTCTTGAAAGCTACAGAAAAAGGCTACAAGGTTTTGGATATTTTTGAAGTCTGGAAATATCAGGTGGAGCAGTACAACATGGACTCGAAAACAGGCGGTATATTTGTCGATATGATGCATAAATTTATTAAAATTAAACAGGAAGCCTCCGGTTGGCCTAGCGATTGTAAAACTGATAAGCAAAAAGATCAGTATATCGAAAGCTTTTTAAGCCGGGAAGGCATCAAACTCGACTTTTATAAAATAAAAAATCCCGGTCTTAGATGTTTGGCAAAGCTTATGTTAAATTCGTTTTGGGGCAAGCTTGGTCAGCAAGAAAATCAACCCAAAACTAAGATAATTAATAAACCTGATGACTTTTTTAATATGCTAACAAGTCTCTCAATAATGATGAATGCTGTTTTGCCCGCCAACGATAATGTCTTGGTCGATAATTAAAAGATAAAAGAGGACAGCTACGATCCCCTCACCACAGTTAATGTTTGTATGGCTGCTTATACCACTACACAGGCTCGACTTAAACTTTACAGTTACCTGGAGCAGTTAGGGGAAAGACTGTTATATTACGATACAGACTATGTTATAGTGAGCCATAAGGACGGAGAGTTTGAGCCCCCATTGGGTGATTTTACTGGTGATTTAACCAATGAATTGGAGGGGTATGGTGCTGGAAGTTACATCTCGCAATTTGTTAGTGGCGGCCCCAAAAATTACAGCTATAAACTTTACTCCATTACAGACCAAGAGGAAAAAATTGTTTGCAAGGTCAAGGGAATTGGTTTAACTTATGCTGCTTCTCAACTAGTTAATTTTGAGAGCATGAAAGACATGATATTAAACAATCCCGACGAACCCTTACTCATTACCTCAAACCAAATTCGTAGAACAAAAGAACACGAGGTGTTGACTAAAACTGAAACTAAGATTTACCGGCCAAATTTAACCATGAGGCGGATTTTTGACGACTACAGTTCTGTCCCTTATGGTTTTAAACGGCAAAAATCAAATTAAAAGTTTTTCCAATAACGATTTTTGCCATTATTATTCTAAATATTTTGTTGTAATATTATTATATTTTATTATATTTTATTGTATTATATTTTTAGATGATAAGATTATTGTATACTGCTTATTTTCAACTTTACATTTTACCAAAATGTTTAAATGTAATTTATTTTTTCAAAAAGGTTGTATCTTACTATAAAAAGATTTTCAAAAGCCAATTCTCTGCTGAGATTAAGTCCTGCTAAAACAAAAAATTATAAACTATTAGAAACATTTGAACTATTTTAAACTTTTGTACAATTAGAAATTTTTTAAATCAGCATAATATATTAGTGAGAAACCTCTAGATCATTATGTCAGCTCGGTCATAAGGTCTTTAGATATTTAAGTTTTAATTATATTCTGTATTATTGTAATTTCATCTTTAAATATACAAAAGTCCTTAGAACTTTAAAAAGAGCCATTATTTGATATAAAAAGATACTGAAAAATAATAAAAGAGCCATTATTTGATACAAAAAAAGTTGCTAAAAAGAGCTATTAATAAAATACAAAAAAAAGATGCCAAAATAAAAGAGCCATTCATAAAATACACACATGGAAATAGTCTAGGGATATTGAAAATTTGAGGTGACTTTGAAACTTCAAGAACTTTCCTAAAAACGAACGGATCTTCACGAGTCATGAAGCTTCCAAAAGGATACTGTATTGTCTTTGAAAAATGGCTGTCCCAAGTAACTTAAGGTGATAGGTGATATTATACGGGGTTCTTCAAAGAGCGTTTGAATTTTTTAAAAACGTTGAAAGGGCGCGTTTTACGTAGAATTACGAAACTTAATTTTCAATTCCATTCTTAGCTAAAACAACTCTTCTGCTCAAAAAACCTTAATGGGGAGACGTTGTTATCTATTTTTATTAAAGAGACAGAATTTTTTTTGTAAAACCCTATCTTTTTAACATTAGACATAACACAACAGCATCAGTGGTCGTTCAATTGTGATAAAATCCAATAAAGCCGATAAATGTGTTCGAAAACAAAACAAATTATACAGGGTGTCTCAAATATTTGTTGTTTCCGATATTTCATCCTATTTTTATTAGCTATGCGACCGTATGTCTACTTCTCCATTTGTTTATGCGAATCTTTAAGAAACGTTTAATTGTCTATATTATGTACAGGGTAAAGTAAAAGATGCAAGTGGAAAATAGGACAGAGCGCTCTTTTTTTAACTTTTAATCAAAAACAATATTAACTTGTACAAAATTAAAAGACACCATTAAAACGTTAAAATATACTCAATAGGTTGTGTGCTCACCACGATTATTAATGACGGCTCTACAGCTTCTTTGCATACTTTTTATCAAATAATCTAAGAATGCTTGTGGTATTGCCCTGTAAAGCAGCGAACAGTTGGTCGCGATTTTCGAAGTGACCTTCTTCCCTTAGAACTCTTCTTTGGAGCATGACTTATGCATGTTCTATCGGATTTAAATCCGGGGATTGGGCGGGCCACGGCATACTTTAGTAGCATTATCTTCTAAAAATGGTCATGAAACCTTCTTTGCATACTTTGTATCAAATGATCTAAGTCTGCTTGTGGTTTTGCCCACCAAGCTTCCTGTAAAGCAGCGAACAGTTGGTCGGGGTTGTCAAAGTGACCTTCTTCCCTTAGAACTCTTCTTTGTAGCATGTCCGATGCATGTAGCATTATCTTCTAAAACATTCATACCGTTCTTGCGATGTGCGGTTTCACATTATCGTGCATAAGCACAAAGTTGTCCCCAAGGGCAGCTGCATATGGAACGACAACTGGTTGGAGTATTTCTTCTACATAGAGATTGGCGTTAAGAAATTTGTCTAGCCGAATTAGGTCGGTTTTTCCTCCTATATTGATCCCACCCAATCCATAACAGTTCCGCCTCTGTATGAATGAACCTCTTGTACAGGGTGGCTCGTTTTCGTGTCTATGTATGGGGAACTCGAAAACCGTAAGAGATACAGTGTCGATCAAATTAAGGCAAAATTGCGCATTTAGGTGCCTAACAATATGCCGTTTAGAAAGTTTCAAAATTCCGAGTATTTCCGGAGATATCCGGAAAAAAACCGAAATCGTTTTATTTTTTCCCTGGGCTTATTTAAAAACGTATCTCAAATTGAATTGCATTTTTGCATTGCCACTTTCTCCGCTCTATCCAATGATGGTATCCAGTTTGAAATCCGACGTTTCGTGTTCAAAGGATCATCATCAACTTTCATTTTTAAATACGAACTTTAATTTTTTTTATCGTTTTTCAGATGGTATTGATGTTATTAATATGAGTATATGTTTTATTTTTTTTTTATTTATTTTTTCTTTTTTAATTATTTTTTTTTAAATTAAATATTTTGCTTTGGCGTAATTTTAAATAATTTAAGTTAGGTACTTTTGAAATTTTTATGTTCTATAAAAATATTTTAGTTTGTTTTTTGTATTAAGTGGAAAATTGAAGCCTGTATTAAAAATAAAAAATAGTTAAATTATTTTTTACGAGAATATGGCCATGAACTATTAAGTACTCAAACAAGTTGCTTAGTGCATAGATAAAATATTTTCAACTTTTAACCAATTAAAAAATTTATTTAATAGAGAACATGAACAATTTATAATCATACTACGTGCTACTATAGGTACTTTGATGGAAAAACACACCTATTGGAATTTTGCCTAATATAAATTATTATTTTTTTTATTATTTATATGCAAAATTCCAATAGGTGTGTTTTTCCATCAAAGTACCTATAGTATCACGCAGTATGAATAAAAATGTTTATGTTCTATATTAAAAAAAAATTTAATTGGTTAAAGGTTGAAAATATTTCATCTTGCACTAAGCAACTTGTTTGAGTAATAGTTCATGGCCATATTCTCGTAAAAAATTATTTTACTATTTTTTATTTCTAATACGGGCTCCAATTTTCCACTTAATACAAAAACCAAAATAAAATGTATTTAAAGAATATAAAAATTTCAAAAGTACCTACCTTAAATTATTTAAAATTACGCCAAAGCAAAATATATAAATTACAAAAAAAATAATAATAAAAATAAAAAAAAAGAAATTAAAAAAATAAAAACATATACTCATATTAATAACGCCAATACCATCTGAAAAACGATAAAAAAAATTAAAGTCTGTATTTAAAAAACAAAGTTGATGATGATCCCTTGAAGACGAAACGTCGGATTTTAAACTGGATAACATCATTGTATAGAGCGGAAAAAGTGGCAATGCAAAAGTGCAATTCAATTTAAAATCCGTTTTTAAATAAGCACAGGAAAAAAATAACACGATTTTTCAAAATTTCGGTTTTTCCGGATATCTCCGGAAATACTCAGAATTTTAAAACTTTCTAAACGGCATATTGCTAGGTACCTAAATGCGCAATTTTGCCTTAATTTGATCGACACTGTATCTCTTACGGTTTTCGAGTTCCCCATACATAGACACGAATTCGAGCCACCCTGTACACTATTGAATCATGCTTCATTACCTGGACTTCTTCATATTCGTACACGTCTAGAGTCAGGATGGAGCCCAAATCGTGTTTCATCCGTAAAAAAATAGAAGCCCATTGAAAATTGTCCCATGTTAAGCGGACATGTCCTTGAGCCCATGTTAAGCGGACGGCACGATTTCTTTTTGTGACTGATTGACATCTCAAAGGTCTTCTAGATTTTAAGGCCGCTTCGTGCAATCTATTAATAAGCGTTCTGGATGTTATCTGTATACCTACCATGGGTCTGCTGTAGTCTCATTTTCAGTCCAGATGCTGTTGCAGTCGGATTTCTTCTTGCAGATAATTGCAAAAAACGGTCTTGATTTTGATTGGTAATGCGACGTGGCTTTCGGATACAAGCCATGCTTCATGGCAACGGACAGAAAGTCGAGAGATAAAACTTTGTGTGGTACCAATCGCATGCGCCACATCGATCGGTGGCATACTGGCTTCAAACATACCAATGGCTCTTAACATCTGCTCCCTTGTTAAATGTTGTCTTTCCATTCTCACTTTTAAGCACACAAATTTCTGGATTTGCCTAACGAATACTACTCATTCACTTGATTGCCAAAAGTGACGCAAGTATATATTAATTTATTCAATATTACCATGACAACAACAGTACAATAAGGTAACAGGTAAATCATCTCATACAAAGTTTGCAGGAAAGTGGCTAAAAACGTTCGGGGTACATGGCCTATTGAGTATCTTTCAAAGCTTAAATGGTATTTTTTTATTTTGGATGTTCGAATTATTTTTGATTAAAAGTAAAAAAAACGCAGTGATATTGAAGAATTGCCATGGCTCACCCGGTCCCCCCATTTAAATCCGATAGAATTGCATGGGACATGCTTCAAAAAATAGTTGTATGGAAAGAAAGTCACCTCGATCGCCACCAACTCTTCGCTGCTGTACAGGAAGCTTCATGGGGACTACGACAAGCAGACTTAGATCATTTGATACAAAGTATGCAAAGAAGGTGTAGAGCCGTCATTAATAATCGTGGTGGGCACACGACCTATTTGTATAAGTTAGTAAGTTATAAAAACGCTCTCTCTCTTATTTTTCATTTGCATCTTTTACTTTACCCTGTACATAATAAAGACAATTAAACGTTTTTTAAAGATTCGCATAAACAAATAGAGAAGTAAACATACGGTCGCATAAATAATAAAAATAGGATGAAATATCGGAAATATCAAATCTTTGAGTATAATTTGTTTTGTTTTCGAATACCTTGTTACAGGGTTTTACAAAATTGTTTCTGTCTCTTTAATATAAAGAGATAACAACGTTTCCCCATTAAGATTTTTTGAGCAGAAGACATGTTTTAGCTACAAATGGAATTGAAAATTAAGTTTCGTAATTCTACGTAAAACGCGCCCATTCAACTATTTTTGAAAATTTCAAACGCTCTTTGAAGGACCCCGTATAATATCACTTAATAACTTTAAGTTACTTTGAACAGTAATTTTTCAAAGACAAGACAGCAACCTTTGGGAAGTTTCATGGCTCGCGAAAATCCGTTCGTTTTTAAGAAAGTTCTTGAAGTTTCAAAGTCACCTGACATTTTCAATATCCCTAGACTATTTCCATGTGTGTACAAAAATATGCCTCCATTTTAAGTATAACACCTTTATAGGGTGATGATATTCACATAATATACACATAATATAACCATGTTAGAATCTAAGGACCATCTATGATTAAATCGAAGGCAAGCTGAAGTATTTTGCCTAAGAGGATATGCAAACATTTTTAAACACGCCAATATAAGAAGTAGCTCATCATCTTATATTTACAGTCTGTTTTTGAAAAACTACTATATGTAGGAATATATATAACTTTTTAAATATACACATATCGACTGTATTAATCTAAAAATATTTGGCGGCAGGTAGGGGCCGACCATTTTTAAACATGCCGAGATGAGAACAGTAACTTGTTTTTTATTTCAGGGATTTGAGCCCTCCAAATTAAAAATAACGTCATGGTCTCGTATCGCAGGTTTGCAGCCCTGATCAAATGTGACAAGAAATGTACCGGCTTATATTATTTCAGCTTTACCTAAACATGTATAATTCCATATATTATTTTCAGATTGTATAACCCAATTTCCACACGCAACCACAATATCCGCAAATAGGTATTACGCAATACACGATGGCCCTCACACACGATGACCAGATATAGAGTTCACTCCACCAATCAGAGCGAAGTCGTTGCGCACATATGATGATTGCGATGGCCGCCATATTGGGCAAGGGGTAGATCGAGTAGGTCGCGTGGTGCTTGAGAGTGATAAAAAGATCTACTACACGAAGATGTCTGAAATTTCGTGGTTGTATAACCTATACATTATTTATTTTTCCTAATAGATATAAGCCTATTTTAAATTTCCGCCATTCACGGTTTGGCGCGATTGTTTCCGAGTAAATTAGTATAATAAAACGACCTGCTCCTCGAAGATATATAGGCAAATATCATTGTATACAACAGTTAAACAAATGTTCACAAGTTCGCTGATGGACTAGTGGTTATTATCGTTGGACGATGAATGTGGATTGTTGTTGAGGCTATGTGTTCCCCATAAAACTCCCAGACTTTTATTAATTTAGGTACTATTCTGAAGATGGTTCCATGACGTCATAGAGGATCTATGAGAGGCTACGTGCTTGATAATTGCCTTATGATGGGTGACGGATGACAAGTGGCAGCTGATTGTGGGCTGCGTGTGTGTGAAGTTGCCCGAGTGCTTCCGAGGATGGCCGAGGGGTTCCGAGGATTGTCGAGATTCCGAGGATGGCCGAGGATGGCCGAGCGCTTCCAAGGATAGTCGAGAGGTTCCGGGTTGAACCGACAGATTCCGAAGATGGCCGAGGGCTTCCGAAGATGGCCGAGTCTTTAACACGGAGGGTGCTGTAACGCAGAGGGTTCTTTAACGCGGAAGATTCTGTAACGGGGCGGGTTCTAAGGTGCCACACCCTTAAATAATATAGGTCGCCGAAAAAGTTCCCACGGTCTGACGTCATGCGGTCGCGAGGTGCCACACCCCCGCAATTTTCTCATGGTCATCAAAATTTTCCCGCGCCCAAGTGTTGCCATACCTATTTTGTATTTTTACTTTTTTATACTCTGATTTTAAAAACTATTTGAATTACAACACAAATAACATTTTTACGTTTTTATTTATCATTTTCAAGGTCCCCCCGGTTGCATCTTTGCGAAGGACTGTAAATTTTTTTCAGTTCAATGGAAATAAAATTTTCTGAATAATGACGACACACTTAAAATCTGGTTTTGAAATATATTTGCGAGCAGACTTTCAGTTGTTTACTAAAACAATATCACGTTTCTTTCTGTCTCGCTCAATGGTTTTCCAAAATTTGCATTCACAATCAATTTAAAAAAGTGTTTTTTCGAATTTACTTTTGGCTAATGTACATTTTTCTGTATTAACATCTATAAAAGATTTGAGCCCGGGTTTCTGCGCAAATTCAAAGGCTCGATATATTTTAATCGATATATTTTAAATTAATTTTTAAAGCTGACACCCACGAAAATAGATCCTTCCATCAATTTTCGTGGGTTTCAGCTTTAAAAATGAGCCATATTTCCTTATCTCTATTATCCGATATTAATCATATATTATTTGTTGAAAATGGAATACGTGGTGAAACAAAACATTAGTAATCAAGTCTTTTCTTTCTTCATCTCTGTAACTGTTGGAATGGTGGCTAGAAGAAGAAGAAAAAATACTTTTATGAATCAGGCATATTTTCATAGCAATACAGGCCCAACACACTTCCAACAATTATGAAACAACAGTTTTTGTTTTTTTGGTGAACATTTTCAGTACGTTTTGTTTTTCCCCCCAGTGCAGTGTACCTACTGTACTTTAAATTTCAAAAGTCAATGCTATAGGAAAGAAAGTTCAATCATATTATAGGGAAGAAAATTCAATCAAAATTTTAAAACTTGACTGAAATGTGGATGGATAAGAAAAAGTGCAGCTGGCATTTTTATGCTTGCTGGCATTTTCTATTTGCGAAACTTTTATTTGTTTTAATATTAAATCTAAATTTTTGCAAGGAATTTAATCTACTTACCAATTCAGCTTTTCGTTGTCGAAGTGCTTCTGATGATGATGATGAAAAGAAGTCTAAAACTTGTTGCTTGTGTTATATATGTTGCTTCAAGCAAGAATGTACTGCTATTTTGCTGCTGCAATGATAGAAATTAATTTAGTACAATTTTTAGAAAACACAATTAGTTAAATATTAATTAGAAAGAAAAAATAAAACCGATTTATCGTAATATTAATCAATATGATTAATTTGAAGAAACGTTCAAAGGTTATAAAACAGTTACATTGTAACTCGACATTTTGCTATTTTTAAATTTTCTGGTTCTAAAACTATAAGAATTCTTTTTACAAAAGCAAAACACCAATGGAACTATCAATTTATTTGAACAATTTTGTTTATTCATTACTATACATACATTTAGGTTTTATTACTTACCAAATAATCTATGCATTCCAGTAATAGTTACATAATAGTCTCAAATAATCTCACATAAGGCATATCTTCGTTCCTTTGCTGTCGTCTGCTGACTCTGCTGATTTGATACGTTAAGGTAGGTGTGGAGCTTTTCGGCCTCTTCCTCCTGCAGACAGTGGAAAACGAGGAGGTCAAGTCGTTCAACACCAAGTTCCAGCTAGTGAATGAGGGCACTGAACTGGAGGAAAGAAGCCGAATAGGGAAAATATTATAAACATGCACCATGCATTCTGTGAAAAATTTTCATACAAGCTTTATTAGGTTATAGAAAGAGAAAAAGCAGTGTCTAATAGCTTCTTAGCTGGAAAATTTGAATCGAATAAAGAAATGGTTTTAAGTCCAGATAGAAGCACCCTTCACACACACAAATAATGGGAGAGACGTTTTTGTAAAGTTGTTACTTACTGCCTTTGCTACCGACCAAAAATTCTTGGAGCCACTGGGACATTGCAAAAGTTTATTCCTGATCCTTTTATTGTGTTTGTCCTTAGTTTCGTCGATTACACGTTTGCATTCGTTTCTCGCTTTGACAAAATAATTGCGATTTTCGGGGGTCTGATTTTGCTGCCAGTACTTGTAGGCTTGTTTTCTACATACAGCTCTTCGCATCTTCTTTCGAACCAGGACTTTCCTTTTGATGGTCACTTTATGGAATTTGGTATGTATGCTTCCATTCCTGAGGAGATTACTTGCGTGATCTCTTCGCAGCAGACTGACGGGTCGTCAGTGTCAAAGCAAACGTCGAGCCAAGGTAATTCTAGGTAAAACTCCCTTAAATCGTCCCAGTTTGCAGAATTGTAATGCCAGGCTATGCGAGGCAATGGTGGATCCTTCTGTATGAGTGGCAATTCACAATCCGTTGTAATAAGTTTGTGGTCGGAAATACCAGTGGGAGGGCGCGGTGCAAACTCGACCCTAATCAGTGTTTTGGCCTGTTCCGGAGTTGCCGCAGATGCCTTTACACCTGTCCACCAGGTGTGAACGAATCCTTCCAAGAAAAGTACTAACCCTCACACCGCATTTTCACCGGAGATGTTTTCAGATTGCATGAAAAAGTCTTCGCTGTCCAAGAAGTCTTTAAAGCCTGTTGACTTCGGGCGCCGTGTGAATCAGGCGGTGCAGTGCGTGTGGTGCTTCGCCGATGGAGCGGGTGGATGCAAATTCCTGATTAGTTTCTGCAGATCTTCCGCCGAAATCGGCATGGTACGTTGACTCCGTGTTGTAACGTTGTAATTGTACCTGAATATTATATCGCAATTTTCTCTGTGTAACCATTAAATTGTGGTATCGATTATCACAACATTACTATTACGAGTGGATTTCAGTACTCCGACCCGTTTGTCAGCAGGCGCCTTCCGAAGATGCGCATGAAAATAGGATATATATAGACTTCCGTCAATGAAGGTGCCTAATGGCAATTAAGTTTTCAACTGCTGGTTGATGATTGCCAGATAGCATTTTTCTGTTAATATTACAAGGCGTAGTAACGCGTATCTTTTGTTAGAGTACCGGCTATGCTGTTGTGAATCATCGTGTGCAAAGCGGTGTGACAACCCTTTTATTTTGAAAGGTAGGTTCGACCCACATGCTTTTAGTAGCATGGCTAAAAAATACAATTTTTCACCAGGGTCGTTCCGAGGAACCACTGCCCATTTGCTTGGGACCTTCCTTATCTGAGTAGGAGCCCAGCAGTCTTCTCTAGCTTGGACCAGACAGAGAATTTAGCGTAGCATGGTTATCCCGACTAGTACCTTGCCTAGGTCTTCCAGTTACCGAAGACAAGACATATCGTCAAGTCTGGTAGGATCAATTTCAATTAAAAATAAATCAGCACTGCTAATATGTTGAGCTTTGTTCTTGATTTATCGTGCTACTATCTTTAAATTTTCAAGTGAAACGACTAAACATAATCTACGGAGAAGCACCTACTGGAAATATTACTTCCTTTTAATTTAGCATTTTGAAGGCATTTTAGAAGTCTTCTATATTCCAGCTGCCAAGGGAATAAGCTAAGCGTAGTTTAATGGATATTTATTCCCTTATTTTAAGATATAACATGTTTACGCAATAGTAACTGGGTAATATTAAAATACTCTTTTAAAGATAACTCCTCTTTTTAATTAGCATCCAGGCAATTTATTGAGATTTTTATATAGTAATTAGTAATGTTATATATTGATCAGAGACTTGCAAAAGTATCATAACTAGTGCTTCTTTTTGATTTGAAGTTTAATCGCCGTAAGCATCAGGCCTGAATAGTTTAATTGATACTTGATTGTTGTAATTTCTAGTGTTAAAGTGTCAAGACGAAACTTAATTAACATAGCCATTAATATAATTGTAATTTGATCATTAATTACCACTTGTGGCATATAAAGGTCAGCTTAAGTGAGATTCCATACATTTTGTAGCATAATATTAACCATCAGTAATTAGAAAATCTTCTAAATTTTTAGAAAATAGATTGTTCTACCCAAGTAGCATTTTTTAAATAAACTGGTTGTTTGTATTCCTGGTGGTTATTTTGGAAACTGTATTAGGCTATAATTCAATGTCATTCTAATTTACGCATTTTCGCAGGGTATTTTTTCTCAATTTTATTATCCGATTTTCAGACAGATAGAATTTCTGATGAATTTCTTGCAGTAAAAATTTGGTGGCGCCCGCTCTAACTGCCATAAACTTTAACCCACGTCTTTAAATAGGACAAAACTGCAAACCGCTGAGTGAGTCAGGTATATGGACCAGCTGAATGAGCGGTTAGCGAATAAATCTGCTTACATAATTGGCGCCCAACGTTAAGGGCTCGAAAACATCATTAAATATTCTTGGTCAGTTTGAAATTTGAGAACAGATAAATTCTAGGAAACAAAGAAAATTTTAAACTGTTACAATTTTTTTCTTACATTCATTAAGCATTTTCCTCGATTAACACGTCCTTCTAGTGAGGCTAGTAAAGTAAAATATAATAAACAAAATTTACTTCCGGAATATTATACTGCCTTAGCATTACGGAATATAACTACCGTCAGTCAACTTATTTCTTTGGTTAAAATGCTAGAAGAAGCAAACTTTTTCGAGAACATACAATTTTCGCCCATGATCATTTTCCGAAAGGAAATTTTAACAGTCATTAAATAAATTGATTATTCTCGGTCATATAACTCTAACTTACATGATCATGTTACTTTAAATTTTCGCAATATTTCTGAGCGGAAATGTTGGAATTGCAAACGCTCAGGACATCTTTACTCTGATTGCCGTATAATAATAAAAGAAAAAGTTTTGTTTCCGTTGTGGTAAAGAAGAATTTACCATTAAAAGTTGTATCTGTAATTCAATGAAATTAATTTCTCTTGGTGCACCATCAGGCCGTCATGCGACACCACCTCTAGAGGTCTATTCTCTCGTTATCTCGGTTCTCTTAGATATCCTACTACCCAGCAATCTAGTTAGCTTATTGATTTAAAAAATTATCTTGTTTCTCTAAAGAAATTAAAAACTCGCGCCGACAGTTCACGCCCTAATCTAGCGCCTGTCTTTGTTCCTCAAACTCTCGACAACAGACCTTATATAAAGGCTAATATTTTTGATTCCGCGGTTGTTGGGCTTTTTGATAGCGGAGCTACGATTTCTATTGTAGGTTCGGATGATTTAAAATTTCTAAAAAACCTAAATATTACAGTCAACCCTACTCCCGTCAAACATGTTGCTGTGGCTGACGGTACGCAACCTAGGGACAAAGGTATAATTGATCTGCCTATTAATATAAATAATACATGCCAGGGTCTAAAAGCTCTAGTGGTGCCATTGTTGGTACATAGTTTTATTTTCGGTAGTGATTCGCCCAACAGTTTTATTTAATTATAGATTTTAGTAAGAATACCTGGGTGTCTCAAAATGGTCCTGACTTTAATATTTTTTCTAAATTTTATTATCCGCTTTCAGACACATAGATGTTCTAATAAATTTCTTGCAGTAAAAATTTAGTGGCTGCCATAAACTTTAACCTACACCTTTTAAAAGGACAAAACTACAAACCGCTGAGTGAGTCAGGCAAATGGACCAGCTGAATGAGCGGTTAGCGAATAAAGCTGGTTACAGTGTTCGGGAAATGTTTACACGTACGGATAGAAATGATCTCAAAGTTCTAGGATTGCAGGCACTGTGGCTAGGGTTTGAGTGGCTAAAGCGATACCGCAACTCCACACGAGAAGTAGTATAACCGATACTACCGCGAGAACTCCATATATCCACATGTCTTTTTGCCTAATTGTGTCGCAAGATATGCGGGTCTCGTGATGTTAACGGAGGACAGCACTGCCGTGGAAATGCACTGTCGTGACAACACTGTCGTAGAAACGAACCGACGCGATAGCACTGCCATAGAAACCACTGTCTGGCCCCACGTTGGGCGCCACGGGTTTAACCACTTTCTTCACAAACGTAAAGTACTAACATAAACTTTAAAGGGTAATAATGAAAGGAAAACTGGTACGTAACGTAACGCGGTCGTGCTTGGATTCTCGGTAGTGGCGTGAGAGTGGTCTACACAAGGGCGCACCAAAGTAGAAGTTTGGCAAGTAGTCAAGCCACTGGTGCCAAGAGGATCCACACTATACCTTGAGACGGAAATAATAGTCAGTGACGTCAGTCACCAGTTCGAAAACAGACCAACGTGACCGGCTTAAAGTAATATCCTAAAAAGTCCGAATTTTCCGTTTTTTATACAATTTTGCCATTTGCCCAACGGATTTTAGACGATAAAAAAGTATATTATTATTTTAAATTAAACAAACTGTCAAGAGTATTATTCAGATGCCCAGACGTTTAAAACAGTGAAATTTTAAAAAGCTGGTTATTGACTGTCTCAAATCAAAGGATGTCGGCCCAAGATTATAAGGTAAATATGCTGTGTCCATATGTTGATATTATTCCTGGTGGCATTACATATTCGTGTCGAATTTGTGCAGTGAATTAATCCGCTCCGAAGTTGCCAGTGCGTATTAATAAAGAATCCTAACTAATATTATAATACGAATGTTTTTGTTTTTATTCTATGAACAAGCTAAAATGTACAGGTAACGGCCATAGTACGTTGAAAATGCCAGTTTTAGTCCTATCACTGAAGTTAAGCAACGTCGGGCATGATTAGTACTTGGATGGGTTACCGCTTG
This sequence comes from Pissodes strobi, assembly GCA_016904865.1. Classification (NCBI taxonomy): domain Eukaryota; kingdom Metazoa; phylum Arthropoda; class Insecta; order Coleoptera; family Curculionidae; genus Pissodes; species Pissodes strobi. Next base: position 14,073 of record MU187249.1, on the reverse strand, counting down.
GGAACATAACTTGCTGTTGTCATTTTTTTACAACCGATGTCGTTATAGGATATGTTTACACATCAGTCTCGAGTACTAGCAGACTCGCTTAATTTTCCTTTATTTACTTTTGTTTTAATAATGATAATGTTTAATATTATTGCTAAAAATGCTTATATACCTACATTATAAACACTCGTGTGTTTGTATTTTTACTTTTTTAAACTCTGCTCTTGGAAACCATATGAATTTCAACGCAAATCACAGCGTTTTTATTCATCATTTTCAATGTCTCCCCGGTTGCATCTTTGCGCAGGACTGTGAATTTTTGTATTGTTTGTTCAAAATATTAATTTGTAAAATGGAACAGGGCGAAGCTTCGACAACTCTTTAAAAAGTGGTTCTTTATTACCAACAACATAAAGTGGCGCAGTCCTGGTGGATTTTTGAAAGGGATTCCACCGTAAAAATCCCGTCGGTTACAATGGTCTGTATAAAAAACGAACCAAAATTCGAACCGGAAACATCGATTGTTAATCGGGACGAGTAGTGTGCTAGGTAGAAAGGAAGAGAAACAAGCATTCTAACCAGAAGAATGAAAATCGTCCTTTTGTAAGTAATATGGCGACCACATAGACATTCATTCTATTTACGACCGAAAAGATCTTCCGTATATTAAAAATCCAATCCACCTTTAAAACGTTTAATTGCTACGGGAGCTATGAAATCTTTCCTAAATCCGGAAATAGCCCAAAAATATTTTTAAAATTTTATAAAAAAGGAACCATTTACCATATCATTAATCTTTTAGACAACAACTAGAGATTTTTGTCCAGAAATCTCTGACAATGAATTTAATTCCGAAAAAAAATTAAATTCTATTTGTTTAAATTTCACCATTTTTTCGATGGCCTCATAGGCTACGAAACATTAAAACATCTAAACCAGATCTACAAAATTCTATGCTTAAAAGACTGAAAGCAGAATTATCGTTAACTCATTACGAGTCCAAATCAAAATTATTATTTTTTGCTCGTATTGATCCTCATACCATTGAAACTTTAAAAGTTCCAGTAAGCGTTCATAACGGTGACGCCAGTATAAAAGACGCTACCATAGAATAATAAAATAATCAGAATACGAACAGAAAGAGAGGTCCGATACCGGCCGCTATGACCTCGACCGCCTGTGCCATGGATTTGTGCCAATACGTTCTTCCAATTTCTTCCTGAGCATCATTCCCTCTCTTTCTGTCGGTATTCTGATTGTTTCCTATTCTGTGACACTACAGTGTTTAATTGTTTAATTCGCGCTTGCTTAACAAATGCACAAAATGGCTATGCCCCTGTAGAAATCCAAAACAACAACCGTGACGTTCAAGAAATTCTTTTTTATATTCCAATACCTGTTCAATCATTCAATATGATTTTGAAATTTATAACATATCTGTAGAATATTTGGCAAATGATCTTCCAAACAAACTTGACATTACTGGTTTAATATGGACCGAAAATATGAACCAAGAAGAAAAATATCACTTAGAAAAATTATGTCAATCTTTTTCAGATATTTACACCGGGAAAATTCACATCTAACTTTCACGAATCATCTGAAACATCGTATTAAAACAACTGACGAAATTCCTGTATATACAAAATCTTATCGTTATCCATCCATACATAAACCAGAGATTGAAAAACAAATAAATAAAATTAATAATATTTTAAAAAGTGGTTCTTTATGACCAACAACATAAAGGGTATTACGGAGCGCTTTAATATAATAAGTCATGTTACAAGCTTTTAATATAATAAAATTACATGGAAATATTTATGTGAACAAGTATTTAAAAAGAATATCTGAAGAAGATGCCACAGATAATGTGCGGCCGCCGAAAATAAACTATTGCAGGAGTTAAGAGAAGGGAGGTGTCACAGCAAATGTACTACCTACTAACATAAACAGTGTGTATAAACATAGACGGGGTAGGGGGGTTACAGATGCCACAGTTAATGCAGTACCTGATAAAAATACACACCGATAGAGGGCGCTTTTGGCAACGAAATATTACGATGCCACAATTTGGTTTTTTGCCCTGTGTTTAAAAAGTCATGTTTTCCATTAGCTGTGGCGTATTTTTCAGAATTGCGCTCTACGAACGAAAGCTCGCGATGCCGGGAATACGAAATGGATGGTAGAAAATTGTGGCATCTTAACACAAGATGCCACAGTTTGAGCGGATGCCACAGTTTGGTCATATGTACACACAAGATGTCACAGATAATGCAGTGCCTACACACACACACACACACTTATACACACCTTACGAAAGCTGTGGGGACCTGTGAATTTTTAATGAGTTGTGGGGGTTTTAAAACGAAGATAGCCATCTTGTTGTCCTTTTCACGCTGATTACGTAGATACCTGTAAAATTTATTTACACACCGTGGAATCCGAATACACTCAACAAGAAGTTGTGGGGACACCCTCACAACAAATGGCAAACGTGCATGTGTATTTTGGTCCCCATAACTAATGGCAAACTTACATGTGTATTTTGGTCCCCGTAACTAATGGCATGTCAAATGTGTAATAAGGTCCCCATTGCTTACAGCATGTTAGCTGTGTAATAAAGTCCCCATTGCTTAAAGCATATTAACTGTGTAATGAGGCCCCCGTACCTTAAGACATGCTAACAAGAAGTCCACACAGCAAGGCCAAATTAGACAGCTTCTAAAATAATCAATAACAAATTTTAAATATATCTGAGAGTATACATCTTTTAGTCCAGAAAAATATTTTCTTTCAACATTCGTGGGATGGAAGTTGGTATAGGTTCTTTCACCCCATGGTACGGGCCAAGAATTCTTAAAGTCTTATAAATTAAATTCAAATAAAGAGAAAGTATTTGCTGCGTTTTATTTGGCTTCACAATCATCGGTAGTTTAGAATTTCAGCAGTTCCAGATCGGTCTTGGCGTTCTCTTCGTTTGTGATATTTGCCGGCAGGTTTATCTGGAGGAACTGAGGTCTTGCAGCAAGTTCCAAGAATAACGTGGGGATCTCCAGTTTGGTCCGTAACGAACTCGGTGGCGCCAAAAGAACCTCTCTCCGGAGCAGCGGGCAGATCGCGCGCACACTTTACAACTTGCTACAGGGCCTTGCATTCCGATCTTGCCAGGTGTTAACTTTAATGAAGAAGATCTGGTCGGATTCGGTAAGTGGATATTAATACTACTCTCGGTGTAACTCGTCATAGCTCCACGAGCATTGAACAACAAAAAGGGAAAAAATCACTACTTGTTTAAACAATAAAAAAAAAAAATAACCTACGGTCGCGTAGCGCTCTTAGTGCAACAGAAGAACAATCACCACTACGTTGCCATAGATAATGTTGAGATTGAGCCTGTCACTATTGAGGTACAAACACGCATATAGGCGGTAGATATGAGAACGATATACAAACTGTCTCGCGAAGACTTGCTGCAGAACTAGGCCGTCGACCCAGGATAGTCATTGGAGACCTAAATTGCAAGTCGGCAGACTGGAATAGCCGATTACACAAAAAGGGCAACCCAAAAGACCTACAGCCAGTCCTGTTCTGTTTGTCTCTAATCATTTAGATTTTCAATGAAATCGGCCAACATTTTATTTATTTGCTCCATTTCTGCCGTTTGCTGCCTTGTATTGACCATAAATGTTATAAAACATTCAGAAAATCCACCTATTAAAACGGTCTCGTTGACGTACTTGTTTGTATCCTCTTCTCTCCTCGAAGAACAGTTCACAAGTCCCGTCCATTCACAATCCGACTTCTGACATCAAGTGTTACATTTTTCCCGCGGGTTCTGACAAAAGCACAACTTTTAACTTTTACTATTTTAAAATAATACTCCCTTTGTTCTTTATCACTGTATACAATTAAACACTCTAAACTATTCTTAGAACTTTACAACTAATGAATCTTTAAAATTCAGCATTCAATGATTAACTAAAAACTACACGCGTTCCGCGCGCTATTTATATCCAGTAGAATATGTCTCGGGACTAATCCGGAAGCGTCCGCCGGCTTCTGTATTATTCTCACCCGGCCGCACATATCGGAAACCTTCTCGGTCGGCGATGACATATACGGAAAGCTTAGTTGTACAGGGTAGCACAAACATTCAAATGGTCGCTTGCCGTGACAGTAAACATGCTACACAGGCCTGTAACGGAGTTGAGAGATCGCCCGTCACGGTGTTAACAAGTGTTGCGATGCCTTGAGAGTTTATAAAAAGTGATAATGCAGTTTTCGGAACTTGAGTTGGGCTAATGCAACTGCTATTGATGAAGAGTCTGAGCTAGGTGGTCGGCCTAGAGAATTCATATAAAAATCTAGAGCCCTTTACAAAGATGCAACCGGGGTTGACTTTGAAAATGCCGGAGCAGAATGCAACGCTTATTTAATTTGGTATCTGAGAAAACTCATAATTGTGTTGAAAATAATAGTTGATATAAGTTAGGGTTAGATTAAATTAGATTACGCAAGTTTAGTTTACCAAAATATGCCACATAAACGCATATAACTTCAAGTTTCGTTATTTTATTCCAATTTCTAACGTTAAGAAGTGTCGTTGTAAAAACAAAATAACATTTGCATTCGAGTTGTCTCTCAATCCCCTATCTAACGATATGCAAAACCACTAGTCTGTCCTGATTAATTAAAAGTCACCCGACTTAACTAACTGAAAGTAACCAAAAGTTGATTGAACGACTCACCAAAACTAACCAGAAAGGGCTAAAACATATCGAAACAGATTAAAAATATATTAAAATCAGTTGAAAGTTGAAACATACCTACCCCCAGTCTATGTATTACCTTCTGAAAATCGGTAGTCAGACTCGTGATCGTCAGCTTATACTAACCTATTTCGGACCCATCCTGTTACGTTGTGTTCTTTCGTAGTACCTAGCTCCCTTAGAGTTTGGGATCGTAAGATTCTTTCACATTTCTTTTTTTTCTTAAACTGAATTTTCCCTTTTGTAAAAAGTAAACAACAGAAACTCTATAATACATATATTAATACTTGAAAAATAAAATATTTACAAATTCCTTGTAGTAACAATTTCGTTAATTTATCCCTATTTACATTTATTTAAGCTTAGCATAGCAAACCTATTGCAGGATATGCTGCAGCATTCTAAGAAGCAGCCTAGCTTTTGGATATATACCAAAAGCCTGGAGACACATTAGGGTAACGTTTATACCGAAACCTGGGAAAACAGGACAGAATACGGCAAAGTCCCTAAGACCCATAAGTCTTATGTCCTTTGAACTGTATTGGTAAACAGCCCACTGCACTCCGACCAGTATGCCTACCAAACAGGTAAGTCAACAGAAACAGCACTCCACCAGCTGGTCAAGAGGGTGGAGGATACACTGGAAAACAGGGAGGTGATGCTGACCGCCTTCCTGGATGTGGAGTGGGCGGTTGACAACACCTCCTTCAACTCAATAACCAGATCCCTCTGGCAAAGAGGAGTTGAGGGCACTTGCTGTCGGTGGATTAAATCCATGCTGAGGGGAAGGTTGGTAGAAGCAACCGTCGCTGGGAGCGCGCTGGTGGCTCGGGTGCATCGAGGGTGTCCGCAGGGCGGAGTACTATCTCCGCTCCTGTGGATCGTGATAGCGGACGGCCTACTCATGGCGCTCACCGACACTGTGTACTCGGATATGCTGATGACATGTCATCATCACCCGAGGCAAATTTAACGCAACGGTTAGAGAGCAGATGCAAAATGCTCTGAACCGGACTACAAGATGGGTAGATCAAGAGGGTTTAAATATCAGTCCCAACAAATCTAACATCGTAGCTTTTACTCGGAGGCACAAGGTGGGGGATCTAGGACCACTTAGCCTGAGAGGACAAAACATACAGATCTCGAACGAGGTAACATTGGACTCGAGACTTACCTGGAACCGACATCTAGAAAATATTACCAAAAAAGCGGTGGCATCACTCATGATTACCAGACGCTTACACGGGAAACAATGGGGATTAAGACCAGACATGATGTATGTGACATACAAAATGGTGGTAAAACCTATCCTAACATACGCCTCTCTGGTGTGGTGGCCCAAGACACAACAGAGAGGTGCGATTTCACAACTGGGCAAGGTACAAAGACTTGCCTGTCTAGGAATGATGGGGGCAATGCAACCTACCCCAACTGTGGCCATGGAGACCCTCCTGGACCTCCCGCCTCTACAGTTTGTGATAAGGGGGGAGGCCAGGTTGGGGGCACATAGACTGCAGCAAACAATCACCGTTACTAGGAGGACGGGACACATGGCAATCGCTGATCTTGTGGGGGGAGATGTTTTAAACATGAAAACGAACCACATGCAAAAGCGATACTGTCTTAATAAATCATTCGAGGTAAACGTTCCAAGTAGAACCGAATGGGAAAATGGACTAACAGCTATCAGAAGGCAGGACCAAACCTGGTTCACAGACGGGACAAAAACTGCAACTGGTACTGGATCAGGAGTCTATTCTGCCAGTCAAGGTCAAAGTAAATACTATGCACTGGGTATGTATGCTTCTGTTTTCCAAACAGAGGTATACGCCATACTTCAGTGCGCCATAGAGAATAATAGGAGGACAGCAAACAATCGGCGGATCCTAATATTGTCGGACAGTCAAGCGGCACTAAGAGCTCTACTGAGCCAAGAAGTCTCCTCAAGACTGGTGTGGAAATGCCTTGAAGAACTGCAAATCCTGGCAGTCCAGAACATGGTAAGACTAATTTGGGTGCCAGGACACAGAGGGATCGAAGGCAATGAGAAAGCTGATGAACTCGCCAGGAGAGGATCAGAAACAAAACTAATCGGCCCAGAACCGGCCCTGGGAAAACCAAAAGACTGGATTCGAGAAGAACATCGACGTCACTGGACAGAAATCCCCAGGCAAAACCATGGAAAGGAATTTATTGGCCTACCATGTCAAAAAGGACCGGAAAACTGCTACGTATGATCACGAATCATAACCTGTCTTTTGACCGGTCATGCACCCCTAAAGGTACACCTGAACCGGATGGGTCTGTATAACGGAGACCTTAACTGCAGACTATGCAATAAGGAACCGAAATCAGCCAGACACAGCCTGATCAACTGCGAGGCACTGGACCGCAGACAACTCAGCATCTTTGGACAACCAAATATAGACCCAGAAATACTAATCAAACACCCAGTAAAAGACCTGTACGGCCTCGTACCCAGGACACAAAGATACTGGAGTGGCTATCTTAAAATGACATAGGCTCAGCACAATAAGCCTGTACAGGCTGCAGTGCTATATGGCGACGTACGTCGGACAGGCCTAGGAAAAAGAAACCTATTGCATACTAAAGTGAAACCAACCAAACTTTTAAAATACCAAAATTCCTTAAGACCCTGCTCTACTTGTGATCAAAAGCACGTCAATAGTAGTACTCGTTAACATTAATTACCTTATACCTTTTATTATTGACTACTAAATTTGATAATAAAATGTTAGTCTAGGGTACTTAAATGTGGTACCTGTCACTTACCACAAATAATACGTCAGTTTGTAACAGTTCGATTTTGCCAATTTTAAAATTTCATTTATATGCCGCATTTAGGGAAAAACCTATGCTGTATTTTGCACTCATCGGTTTATTAATTCTGAATTTAATAAGTCGCTTGAAATTGCCTCTTTTCTCAATGTAAAATTACCTATATTTTAAGTATAGATTAGCTATATATTCGTATTAGCTTTTAGAATCGATTGTGATTATCTATTTTAGTTGATAAGCGATGTATGTACCTTATTATTAAGTTAACTTGGCTTGATTTGTCGATTTATATTTTTAAAGAATTCAGTTAGCCTGCAAATACGTTGCATTTGACTTATGAACCATAATTTAATTTCAGTTTGAATATTCTATTACCTTTTGAGAACCCTAGGTTGATGTTCCGGAGATCGTTTTTGGACCTCTGCTTCAAATATATTTCTCGTTCGGTACAGCGGACCAGTTTTTTGTAAGGTTTTTGCAAAATAATAGGAATGGGCTAGGTATCGCGCGTTTTTCATTCTCGGTTTAGATTTTTGAAGGTTTATTATTTCTGTCAGAGCATTTCCTAGCCTTTCTGGAAGAATGTAATTTTAGCTCACTACTCGTGGCTTCCGCCGTCATTTATCACCATAATAAGCGAGAATTAAGGCGTTTATTTTCTTAGAATTATTCCTTGTATCGAATCACTCGTGAGATTTTCAGCCCATTACTACTTGTTTCGCAGTATTTAATTTAAGGCAAATTGACGGACGACGGAAGGAGGTCTTTTCTAGTTTGGCTCGCCTGGGAAACGTTTGCCAGTATAGCGAGAAATTGCACGTTTTGCGTATTGTGAAATAATACAACCCTTTTGAGGGGATTTTTCGTGCGTTTCTGTTTGTGTTTTGACACGACCGATTATTCGGGCTCTACAAGCTGTACTAGGTAAGCATTTTCTCTGGATTCCTTTTTCTGCGGCCTATGAAGCACTTGACCGCCATTTTGCTAAATTTTTTTATTTTCATTATTTATAGCGGCTTCCACGTTCGTCCCATAAGACCGAGACCGTCGAATCTCCTCTAATATACCCTCAAGTCCGAATCTGAGGTAAATATCGCTACCATTTTTGCCTAAATTAATGAAATTGACTGCTTATCTACCTTTTATTTTTTTTTTGTGCACATAACGCCATTTGCTTTTCCCATGTGTTATCTTATCTACTCCATTTTACCTGATCCGAATTTTTATTTTAATGCAACTTTAATTTTGATCATATGGGGAAGTTATATATTCTTTTAGGGGTGATTCATATCTATCTTTTTATATTCAAGTTGCCGGAACTTTAATATCTCTTTTTTTGCTTTATTGCACTGTAAGTCCATGGGGTTTTTTGTCTGGGAAAATTTGTTTTATAAAGAAGATGTATTTATGCAAAGAGGGAGGGGTCTATGATTTTTTTTTATTAAAGTAAGGGGGTCTATGATTTTTATTAAAGTAAGGGGGCGTCATTTAATGCGTACTGGATTATTTCAGGGTCCTTCTGCTGGGCCAGAGTTTATTTGGAGGACTGCAAGTTCTTCTA
>MU187248.1:57203-77534 GCA_016904865.1 Pissodes strobi | reverse complement strand
AAACTGTTAGCCGAAAGGCACGTGATGTTTAGAAACCCATTGATTAGGAAAGCAGAAGGTAAACTTCCCTGAGATAACAACTACTACACGTAAACTAGTTATTTTAATGGCAGGTTTAAATTGCTATTGTACCTGTATAATCGTAGAATATTATAGTTTATGGATATGCAATTATACCATCTTCAATTTCATGCGCCACTGCTCGGCATGAAAATATTAAAGCTTTTTTTTGATGAGTTATAAAGAAGTGCCCTAATAAAAGTAATATTTACTTACGGTCAGGTTTCAATTTATTACCAACATCTTCTTACTACGACCTTTTTAATATTATTTTATCGGTCAGAATGCTCATTTACCGTCTTTCATGAATGGGTTTTATTAAAAAACATTGTTAAAATCACCCTTCTTCGCAAAGAACAGTGAAACTTGCTATTGAAGCTGTCTATACTCATCGTATAAAACCATATGGAAAACCTTTTCTTTTTGCTTCTCCTCCATGTTTCCAGAGATCAATATGCGCAAATGAGAAAGAAATAAAATAGAGCAACGGATTTAAGATCATCCACCCGGTAAAGGATCTATTCAGATTCCTAATGATTTTTAAAATGTTTAGCAGATAATGCAGCGTTCATAACAAAGGACAATTGACGTGAAATATTAATTAAAACATGTCACCTTAAGATCCCATTGTTATTTTTTTCACTCAGATCTTACCAAATCATCAACGATAATCACCTTACAGGACAAATAAAATAATAACGAGAGATAACCGAAAACAAAGGGTTCGAAATTTATAACGAATAATCTTAATCCCATTGTTTGAATTTCTATAAATAATTCTGTGTCAGACTGCATGTCGCCATAGCTTTTTCGAGTGTTATATTTCGTGCTATTTGTTCACATTTCAATAGTTTATTGCGGGTAATGGCAAAAACTGTTTGTACCCGTAATGAGATAATTTATCTCACGAGTATGACTTGCGTTGGCTGACACAATAATCATCATTTAACCAAATTAAGATCAATAGTACATACATTTCCAGCACATTTAGTACGGCACGTCTCTAAGACAGCATAGTACCGTTTTACAATTTCTAGTACGTTCTCTTAAAAAATCTCTAGCATTAGTACATTTGACGTACTAGCCTAACCAGACAACAGGGAAGTTATAGTTGACAAAATAGAAAATTTCGATCGTTATCGAGAGTCTTGATGTGATAGTATGTCATCGATAATTTCTCCATGTCAGACTCCTAACTCTAGCTCACTGTCTCCCGATTTATGAGCAAGGTTCATCCCTCAATATGCATTGTACCAAATAATTATTTTAAAAGAGATGAATGATAATGAGATAACCAAGTAGAATTCTACAGAATCAAACCCTTTGATCGAGACCAAGGGACTTGATATGATAGCATCGATGTTTTCTAGGTCTCAGCTCATTAACTCTGTCACTGTTCAAGTACTATACACTGAAATAGATCTCATTAGAATGACGACAATATACGTATCAAATATTCTGCACAATTTTAGTTCTTATTCCAGATCGAGAGTCTGGAGCTTTTCTATATCTAGAAGGAGGATCTCTGGATTCCTGATCTCCGATCTGCTCGATTGCTTCTTAGAATTGGATTAATGGATAATTAGATCAGCGTCGATAATTATCATAAATACAGATAGATCTCAGTACAAAGGAGATCAATGGATTATAATTAAGTGAGGTAATAAGTTACAAAAGTAATAATAGACAAAATATTCAAAAAATTATTGTTCGTTTCATAACATCATCGGGATTACCAACCTTGCCCCGTACTAAATAATAGCAGTACAAAAGCATCGTAAACACATGTAAAGCTCATTAGTAGGAGAGCAATATATTTGTCCGATCATAAAACATGGTGAGATCAAATAAAGTCAAAGCTCTTGATCGAGATGGAGGGTCTCGATAATGTAATCATAAAGCAATATGAGATAAGAAATTAACATTCGCCAAAACCAACGCTTGTAATCAAGATCGAGTGACTCTATATAATATTATCGATATTTTCTTGGTCTCGAACGTTTAACTTTCGGTCACCCTTTCCATATTTACTAGCTAGTTGCCTACTCGATCTATTCCTAGAATTCGATATTATGGTCGATATGAACTCACTGAACTTATCATGTATGCAGTAAGCTCTCATTACATAGGAAATCAATGCAAAAGTAAAAGATTTAAAAGCGGGACACAAAATCGATAGTTTGTCTAAATGTTATCGAACATTTCCTTCGTTATCCGATATGTGGTTTGCAAAGTTGGATATGTTTCTAAAACTATCGTTGTCGAGGGTCCCGATATCAGTTATCGACTTCGTTCATGTTTCCAGATTTTTTTTTGCAAGTTTCGCACTAGATCATCATAAGACTTCGAGATTATGGTCAAGAATACTATAAAAGTCCAGTATATGCTAAACACAGCCAAATAACTATATAAAGGAAACCAATATGTTAAGTTAGATGACATTACATGTGGATCGAGGGCCTCGATATGGTATTATCGATATTTTGAAGATTTCAGACAGCCAAATTTTGTTTCTTTTTCCTAATATATTAATAATTCTAGTAATAGATCTTTTCTAAAAATTCATGATCAGAGTCGAGATTACCCGAGAATATCAATATGAAATCATTTGGGGAAATTCTGAAAATGCAGCCAGATATCTTTATAAAGGATATGAAGACATCCACTGAGGTGACATACGATATGGACTTAGTATTCATAAAAACTAGAAAAATGTATCGAGGTTTATGCTCTCGATATGATAGTGTCGCTATTTTGAAGCACTCACTGTCAAATTTTGTCAATACTTCCTGCGAATTTCGTACTCGATATTTTCTATGAATTTGAAATCATGGTCAAAATTCCCTGAAAAATACAGTATGAAATAAAAGTAAAGCTTACGTAAATGTATGTCCAGTCAAGTGGCATAAGATGTGGAAGTAGCACTCGATAAAATCAAGGAAATGTTTGAAGATCAAGTGCCTTGATATGATAGTGTCGATCTTCTGTACATCTCGAGCCACCAAAGTTTGTCCTTACTTTCTGATATATTTGCTAATTTTGACATTTTGTAGCTCTCACTGTCAAATTTTGTCATTACTTCCTGCTAATTTGGTACTTGAACTTTTCTACGAGTTTGAAATCATAGTCAAGATTACTTCATTAATATAATAGTATAAAACAATTGTGTAAAACTTATGCAAATGTAAGTCCAATCAGATGACTTGAAATGTGAAAGTAGTACTCGACAAAATTAGGGAAATTGATCAAGATCGAGGGCCTTGATATGATAGTATCGATTTTGTGTACATCTCTACCGTCGAATTTCGTCCTGACTTTCTGATTTGTTAGCTAATACCCGATCCGTTCATGGTAGAGATTACCTGAGAGTTGACTATAAAATAATTTGTAAAAATATTGTAAGTCTTCGTCAATTTAGATCTTATGAGATGTGGAGGTAGCATTTGACAAAATCTAATAAATGTATTAAGATCGAGGGCCTCGATATGATATTATTGATCTTCGGTAGTCTCTACCCGCCAAATTCCGTCCATACTTTTTGATTTATCAGTTAATTATGCACCTGATCTTTCTATGAAAATGGTCAAGATTACCTGATAAATACTTTATGAAATAATTGTGTAAAACTTATGCAAATGTACGTCCAATCAGGTGACATGAAATGTGAAAGTAGCACTCGACAAAATCAGGGAAATTGATCACGATCGAGGGGCTCGATATGAGAGTATCGATCTTCTGCACGTCTCTAACCGCCAAATTTCGTCCTTACTTTCTGATTTATTAGTTAATTGAGTACTTGATCTTATCTATGAGCTCGAAATTATGGTCAAGATTACCTGATAAGTACAGTATGAAATAACTGTGCAAAACTTATGTAAATGTATGTCAAATCAGGTGACATGAGATGTGGAACTAGTACTCGACAAAATCAGGGAAATTGATCAGGATCGAGGTCCTCGATATGAGAGTATCGATCATCTGCACGTCTCTAACCATTATCTGAAATTATGGACAAGATTACCTCATATGTACAGTATGAAATTATTGTGTTAAACGTATGCAAATGTACGTCCAATCAGATGACATGAAATGTGAAAGTAGCACTCGACAAAATCAGGGAAATTGATCACGATCGAGGGGCTCGAAATGAGAGTATCGATCTTCTGCACGTCTCTAACTGCCAAATTTCGTCCTTACTTTCTGATTTATTAGTTAATTGAGTACTTGATCTTATCTATGAGCTCGAAATTATGGTCAAAATTACCTGATAAGTACAGTATGAAATAACTGTGTAAAACTTATGTAAATGTATGTGAAATCAGGTGACATGAGATGTGGAACTAGTACTCGACAAAATCAGGGAAATTGATCAGGATCGAGGTCCTCGATATTTATCAAGATTGAGGGCCTCGATATGATATATGTCTCTAACCGTCAAATTTTGTCCCTTCTTTCTGATTTATCTAGAATTATGGACAAAAATACCTGATAAGTATGTACAGTATGAATATTATGTAAGACTTATGTAAATGTACGTCCCACAGGTGACATGAGATGTGGACGTAGTACTCGACAAAATCAGGGAAATTTATCAAGATCGAAGGCCTTGATATGATAGTATCGATCTTCTGTACGTCTCTAACTGTCAAATTTCGTCCTTGGGTTCTAATTTATCTAAAATTATGTTCAAGATGACCTGATAATTACAGTATGAAATAATTGTGTAAAACTTAAGTAAATGTAGGTCCAATCAGGAGACATGAGATGTGGAAGTAGTACTCGACAAAATCGGAAAAGTTCATCAAGGTTGAGGACCTGGATATGATAGTATCGATCTTCTGTACGTCTCTAATCGTGAAATTTCGTCCTTACTTCCTGATTTATCTGAAATTATGATCAAGATTACCTAATAAGTATAGTATAAAATAATTGTGTAAAACTATTGTAAATATACGTGAATTCAGGTAATATGAGATGTCGAGGTAGTACAAAATCAAGGAAATTTATCAACATCAAGAGCCTCGATATGATAGTATCGATCTTCTTTAGGTCTCTAACCGTCAAATGTCGTTCCTACTTTCTGATTTATGAGCTAATTTCGTACTTGATCTTATCTATGTATTTGAAACTATGGTCAAGATTACCCGATAAGTACTGTCTGTACGAAATAATTGTGTAATTCCACGCCCAATCAGGTGACAAGAGATGTGGAGGCAGTATCATACTCGACAAAATCAGGAAAATGTATCAAGATCGAGGGACTCGATATGATAGCATCGGTTTTCTGTACGTTCTTAACTGAAAATTTCTCCCTTACTTCCTGAGTCTTAGTCAATTTCGTACTCGATCTTTTTTATAAATTCGAAATTATTGTCATGATTGCTTGATATGGACAGTATGAAACAATTGTATAAAGCTCTTGTAAATGTACGTCAATCAAGGAAATTTATTAAGATCGAGGGCCTCGATATGATACTTTCGATATTCGGTACGTCTCTAACCGCCAAGTTTCGCCCATACTTTCTGATTTATTAGTTAATTTTGTACTCGAGCTTTTCAATGAGTTCGAAATCATGGTCAAGATTATCTGATAAATCCTTACAGTATGAAAGGTATAGTACTCGATAAAATCAGGGAAATTTATCGAGATCGATGGCCTCGATATGATAGTATCGATCTTCTCTACGTCCCTAACTTCCAAATTTCGCCCTTACCTCGTGAATACTAGCTAATTTCTTACTCGATTTTTTCCATGAATTTCGAATCATGATCAAGATTACCTACTTAATAAGTGCCAAAAATGGTGTAAAAGTATTGTAAATGTAGGTCTATCAAGTAACGCGAGACGTACCTCCACGTCTCGCGATTTCTATAAATTTGTCTCATAGAAAAAGGAGACAAATTTATAGAAATCGAGGGCCTCGATATGATAGTATCGATCTTTTGTACGCCCCTAACTTCCAAATTTCACTTTTAGCTCTTAAATATTAGCTAATTTCGCACTCGATCCTTTCTATGAAGTCGAAATCATGGTCCAAATTACCTACCAGATAAGTACAAATAACTGTGTAAAAGTTTTGTAAATGTACGCGCAATCAAGTAGTATTCGATAAAATCAGAAAAATAGTGTCGATGATCTCTACGTCTTTAACCGCCAAATTTTGTTCTTGTTTTCTGATTTATTACCGAGTCTTGTGCTCGATCTTTTCTAAAAATTCCCCGATAGAAAATAGTTGTAGAAAATTACCGTTGCATAGATAGGAACTTATTCATAACGCTTTAGTCTAGAACAATTTGGTAGTCGCCTTATATTGGAATTCATAATTCCAGTTCCTTCATTAATTTCCTTTAAATTTCACTTCATGGAAATTATAATTATTGAACAAAAGGCACGATACAATAATTAAAGGACAAAAACAGAAATTAAATGCAAGCAATTCTTAGGATTTGAAAAATCCATCGTCATGTCGCCTTATTTAAAAGCCTTAAATATTGATAGAGCACTTAAAGGCCTGTTGTAAACACGATGTAATACATCGCTAATACATTGCAATAAGATGATAACCTATAAAGCATTTTTAAATTTCAGGGAATTGGATAATATCATTGTTCCAACATGTAAACACGTATGTCAATATTAGACTGCGTGCCTTCGTGAAAAGAACACTATTACAGTACCCGGAATGAAATAATTGGTGACTTGGAAAAGTAACTAATTGAATAAAGGGTATGTTTATGTTTTATATGGGCGGGTAACTGTGCGTCAATGATAAGGAGAAACGATGAGTTTCTAGTTTTAGGTATTTCCCTCTATTTTGCTAGGTAACTGCTAAACTGTCCATGAAGGTAAAGACAACATTTCGCTTTTACAAAAAAACATTGTCATAGTGGTTCTCTTTTTTGCCTTGGCTACTAAAAGAAATGGTGGCTCTTGTACACTATTTCCTTTGATGTTATTGCCTTTAATATAACCAGAGAAAATCCACCTTTTTCTATACTTAAAAGATACCGTATCCCTTAATTCCCCGAATGTATCAAATAGTATTAAAAGGCACTACATTTTATCCAACACAGATTGAATTATGCGTTCTTCAAGAGACGCCCGTAAAAGGGATCCTTTATTTTGTTTGCCAATTAACCTTTGAAAACGTTTGAAATCTGAAACTGAGACGGAGCATTTGTTAAAGGTCTAGAGATGGACCCTTTAATGATTCTGATAAATTAACAGTAGGATTTGACAAGGTTAGATAATGAGATTTCATTTTTATTTGATTCTATGTTGGCTTCCAAACTCAATGTTAAAGAACCTTGTTTAGTTGCTTCTCGGAGCAATCGAGTGTTGAGCACATCTTTAGGCATTATCTTAATAATGTCACTTGTTCCATATCCTACGAAAATATAAGATAAATAATGTCCTAAAGAGTGGTTGAATTCAAGAATATCCCAGGGGTGACTTGTCTTGTCTCTGTAACGGGTGACGATTAGTGCAAGACAGCTGCGGTTTCCATCACTGAATAGAATTTCAGAACAAAAATTCCATATAATAATGTCGAAAATTTAGAAGAATATCGAGAAAATATTGAAGACAAATGAAAAAACTAATAATCCCTAAAAATTGTTTTTTTTTTGTTCTGTTTCATAAAGCATCCTTAGAGCGAGAAAGCAGTTTTTTGCAGGTACTCGGAATCTTTTGTTAGAATGCAAATATTTCGTTTCACGCCCTGTATATATATTTTTTCCACTCGCATATGCAGTCATGCAAATGGCAACACATACCCTGACGTCATGCGTCGGGCCTCAAGCTCGGCTATGTAACGGTCATTGGGGCAAAGTCGGCTCGAGAAGAACTCGTGGGCGTATGTATTTTTGATAAAGGGGTTACTCTGGATCTAGCACCGAAAAAATCGCGAAAATCAAAAAAGGGAGAGGAAGTAGTACTATCGGGATTTTTAGGGAGAAACACTCTCTAAATGCCTCTCTGTTCTGAAAATGTCGAGGAAATGGACTTTTGAGGGAAAAAGTAAATTATGTGTCAAAAAATGAAGTAATAGCTTCATTAATTTTTTTCCCCGAGAAATATTTTTTATAGGAAAGCCTATCACTTAACGAGAATCAACGCTAAAAACTGTACAATTTTATACAGGGTGAGCTTGTTGAATATTGACTTCGCGATTTCGAGTTTTAACACGACACGTCAAACGATTTGAACCAACCAAATATCCGTATAATAAAAAGGAGGGTTACGAGTAAAATATATAAAAAAATCACATCGATCCGATTGAAAATTTAGAATTGGTGATTTTTGAAGTGTGAAACTATACCGGTTTGTATATTATTATAATTCACTTTTTACACAAGCAGTAGCGTACCAATGGGAGGTTTCGGGCGTGCAAATACCCCAAAACTCAGAATTTTTAAACAAAATGGAGAAGAAAAAAAAATTACAGCATACGATATACCCGAAAAAGGTATACTTACTCTACTAAACAAAAATGTTATGTGTCTGTATCTAAAAACGGATAAATTGCACTGTATAGATGATGAAATATGCCCAGTGTTGCCAACTTTTCGACAAATCTGAAAAAATCCCACTTTTGTGAATAAGCGTTTTTTATTGAAAATACTAAAAGATGATTATTAATTTTATGTAAAAAGAAATCGAAAAAACACGAAAATATCCATATTTTAAGTATGTATTATTTTTTCTAAAAAAAAAACGCGAGACATACGATATAGAAAGTTCAATTAGCATTGAAATACTTTAACTATAGAATTAGGAATTTAATTATATTAGAAACTTAACAGAAAAGCGCATTCAACACTCTAGGTTTAAAATATTTCGGTTTTGAGCTAACATTTTCTCTTTTATATTGAATATTCCTGCAAAACGGGAAATTTCCCTTGAGTTGGCAACGCTGAATACGCCACCCGCGCCTCGCACCAACGCCGTCGACAGCTGCCCGTGGCATAGTTCATTTTATTTATTAAATAAAGATGGATAATTACCAATATTAGATTCTCTCTTTCTCGTCCCCTCCCATCTGCTTAACCATCTCCCCAGACAAAATTTCTGGGCACGCCACTGTAGATAAATATTTCAATTGAACCGTAACCCAGAGGTAGAGCATGCGTTCAGCGTTGCCAACCTTTTAGCAATCGCTTCCTTTCCACATATCTGAAAAATTCCCACTTTTATGAAAAAATGTTTTTTATTGAAAATATTAAAAAAGTATTTAATTTTGTTACAAAAATCGAGAAAAAATACTTTTTTTTTCTAAACAAAAGAGGCTATTTAAAAGAATTTAATTATATTAGAAACTTAACAGGGAAGCGCATGGAACATCTTTTAATTAATATTTTCGTTTAGTATTATAACAACTGAAAATATAAATTTTCATGTAACATTCTTTAAATTTTTTGGAAATTTAAACTTCATTTAAAATATTCCCGTTTTGAGCTAACTTTTCTCTTTTATATTGAATATTCCCGCAAATCGGGAAATTTCTCTTGAGTTGGCAACACTAAATACGCTACCCGAGCTCCGCGCCGACTCTGCCGATCGCTTCCCACAGCCTAGCAATTTCATTTGATAAGGACAGATAATTATTAATCTTAGATTTTTTCTTCCTCTCCCCCTCTCTTTCTCCCCCCTCCCATCCCCTACCCCCCCGTAGACAAAATTTCTGAGCACGCCATTGAATACAAGTATTTCAATTGGACCATAACTTAGAGGTAGATCATTTAATACAGTGCTGGTAACCTTTGAGTAATCGTTTTCTTTCCATTTATCTGAAAAATTCCCACTTTTATGATTTTTTTTATTATTAATATTAATATAATATATTTAATTTTATTTAAAATTATCGAAAAAGCATCGTAGATTGTTTCTCCCTCCCACACTCTTTCCCGTGCCTTTTAATCCCTTTAAAATTCCCCCTGCCCCCACAAGAAAAAATTTCTGGGCATGCCACTGAACACAAATATTTCAATTGAACATTAACTCAGAGGTAGAGCATTAGTCCAGTGTTGCTAACCATTGAGTAATCGTTTTCTTTTCATTTATCTCAAAAGTTCCCAGTTTTATGAAAATTTTGTTTAATAATTGAAAATATTAAAAATATATTTAACTTTGTTAAAAAATATCGAAAAAAACGTCTTAGATTTTTTCTTCCTTCCACTCTTGTCTCTTTCCTTCACATCCGCGTAAAAGCCCCCCCCCCCCCCCGATTCACGTTTTTTTTTCGAAATTCGGCTGGGCGAATTGTTCGATCGAACGTCTTTTTGCATTATTTCCTGAAGAATATGTTAAATTTTGGGTCACGTTACTACGTTTAAGTTTGTGTCAGGAGACTAAGTCTCTCGTAAAATTGTCTAGTTTCGGTTCGGGTGCATACAATATTTCGTTGTTGGTTTTTTGTGATTTTAAACAATTAATAAATAATTTATGAAATTTGCTTGAAAATTTGCTTTTCGGAGTTTTTTATTTTTGTTGTTTTCAATAATTTGAAGAATTTGTTGGATTTTAAGAGTTGCTAGCTGGCACTCGCAACTTCGTTCCCATTAAGAGTTAAGATCACCCCCTTGAGTTACCCACTCAAACATAGCAAAATTGAGTCATGTAAAAAAAATAAAATTGACGTGTTTCGCGGTTTTTAAAACAGCAAGTATATTTTGAGAGAAAAAAAAATTCATTTTTAGAAACTTGTTTCAATCACCTAAAATTTCCGATTTGAACAATCCCTTCTTATCGAACCCCCACACCTCAGAATTAACCTGCTGCCAAAATTCAGCTTAGCAATAAAAAATAAATATAATTTTTAATTTTAGAGGGTTGTTTGAATCCCTTAGAATAAAATTATTCAAAATAATAAATGAAATACTTTTTGAGAAAAAAATATGATCATATTTGGGGAGTTGTTTCCACCCCTTGGTATTTGAGCTGTGATGAATTTGCATTTCCTTTACGTATTTTAAAGGAAATGAAACCGCAAGTACCAAATTCGTCCTCTAATTTATCCAATAATTACATAATAATTAGGTTTAATCGAGCTTGAATTAATTTGAGCCTGGGAAAAATAATGATTTTTAAGCCTTTCCAAACATGAGCTTTTTTTTGAAACTGAACTTTTTTTCCTTTAATTATTACAAGTAATTACATTATAGAATTTGGCGAGCTATTTTTGAAACATTGCTGAATATCAACCAATAATACATACTGATTTTAGCAGTCTAGTTTAAAATACCTCAGAGACTGCTAGGAGCAACATTTTCTGAAAATAATCTAACAAGGAATCCGATCTCAAAAAGACACCTAAATAGAGAAAAAGAATTTAGTTGCTCCAGACGATCTAAGGATCCCTCCCCACAGTCGCCAATTCAAATAAACTATTTCATGTAAGTCTAAGTGACGAAGAATTTAATTAAATTGCAACTTTACGTTAGATAGTGTAAACTGCTTGCTCAGGTAACAAGAGCTAATATTAAGTGTTTGTTCACTTCATTACTAAACCAAACAATTTTTATAACGCTGTTAAATGAAATGAAAAACACGGGCAAATCAATATTTCCTTTGGTGACTATTTTATTTGCGGAATATTTGTTACGATTATACTTATTCTTAGAAATTATTTCCATGGCGACAAGCGGTCTGATATGGATTCCGCGATTCAGCGTATTTCGTATTCCGATAATTGTTTTAAATGTTATCTGATGATATGCAAAATCCATTGTTTCGCAAGCTGTCTATTTTTTGTTTACAATAATTATTAAAGTGCATTAGTGTGAAGTGTTAATATAGTGCTGCAATCTTCTTAATCTATAAAATGCATCATGCCTCTGACACAAATATGATATTAGCTTCAAATTTCGTCAAGTCACTGGAAAAATAATCAAATCAAACACGTACATTTTAAATGAAATTATCTTTTAATATTTAAGCCAGGGAACAGTTGAGACGAAAATCGGGAAAATGAAAATTTGAATTTTTTATATTCAAAGACATCCCCGTCATGTTAAAAATCCACCCCATATTGGGAGTGATAATTAAAAGCAACACAACCATAACCACCAACTAACTTTGTCTTTGTATGTAGACATGCAGTCTTATAATTCATAAATGAAGTAAACCAGCGAGATTATTCGCAAATGTTCAATTGCACCATCGTTGCCTATAGATCAGTATTTACAATAACTATTACAACACGTCTACGAGCTCATTGTTTAAGGTGTGCAAATGTTTGCTATTATGTGAACTGGTTAGATAAATAATATTATTGTTCACATGTTGATAAATATTTCATCATTAGTATTCATGTATTGCTAATTAGTTTAGGTCAATTTGTGTAATTGCTCCATTGTATTTTTCATATTTTTAAAAACGAAGGTCCTTCTAGGTCAACTCCGAAAAACTCAATCCGATCCAGTTGGAAATATATCAATTCCTATTTGACTTGTTGTTATGTTGTTGCATACAGTGTGGAAAAAAAGTATGGACATGGACTACCCCTAATAATTAGGCTGTCTTTAGGTTTCATGAGAAACGCTCGAACACGTCAATTTAGTTTTTCAGTTACCCACATTCTAACTGAACTCATTTGCTTTTTTATTGACATCTGTCACAAATATGACGTCATCGACTTTTTTTTTAAATGACAATATATGACATGTGATACATCATTTGAAAGGTCTTTTCTCACTCAGTATGTTCCTAGAATTTTGGGCGATTCTGTCACGCCGTTTCAAAATGGCGACCGTTCAATAGTAAAAATTATCTTAAGTTAACTCCCAGTAAAAAGAAATCTCTTATTTGTAAAACAAAACCATTAATCAATTGTCAATCACACTAAGAAAGTCCTATCCTATCATTCAATGCCTGTCCCATTAAGCTTCTTGGCCTGAGCTTGTTATTAAATCCATCGTGGAAAAAGAAATTCGATATCTCAAACTCGACGCAATCAGTTGTGGTAACAGTAAGCTTAGACAAATCAAATAAACAAATAAAATTATTGTCAGTTTGACAAGTGCTAACATTAGTAAGTTTTACTATCATTGCCTTGTATTCAAATGTTTTTCCTTTTATAAACAAAAAGTGTCGCTCAGTGAAAAAGAACGTATTGACACTCTCATGGTGGTTGGTTAACGAGGTACGTGGACTTTTTAATCAAATTCATCCAGACCGAACGTCGATTTCGCAATCCACTGTTTGCAAGAATTTTAAAAAAATACGAGGAACATGGCCGTGTTAAGAATTTACCTAAAAGTGGAAAGCCGAAGGTACATGAAAATATTCAGCTTGACATCATATTGGCTGTTGAAAAAAATCCGCATAGCGCCAGTCGGGAAATAGCACTTGATATGGGAGTAAGTCACAAATATGTGCAAACAATTTGGCACAAAGAAAAATACCACCCTTACAAAGTCTGCCTGGGACACGAATTAAATGAGGATGATTTCGACTAAAGGCTGCAATTTTATTCTGCGAAATCATGCAACAAAGTTGTCATCAAGATGAAAACTTTACCGCCAATATTTTATTTTCAAAAGAAAGCGACTTTTTACCTTAACGGTACTGTAAACAGGAAGAATTGTGGATATTGGTCCAAAGAAAATCCACGGAAGCTCAAAGTCAATCACCTGAGAAACTTAATGTATGGGCAGGCATATTGAACGGTAAAGTGTTAGTACCAATTTAATTTGAAGGAAATCTTACTGTTGGTCCAGTAAGATTCTCTGCAGTTTGATCTTTTGCCAGCTTTAGTCACTCTTTATCCTGACCACAATAATCCCGATTTGCCCAGTCCAAATTTTTGGCCACAACAAACTATGCAAGAGAAGTTCGAAAATATCTCGATTTAATGTTTCCAGGAAAATGGATTGGACGTCGGGGTCACGTTGAATGGCCACCAGGTCACCTGATATGACCCCTCCGGACTTTTTTTCGTGGGATTATTTGAAATTTAAGGATTTTTTTTTAAATAGACCAAGAAATATTGATGATCTAAAGTGCCGCATAAGAATGGTAATGGTTAGCAGATCTTTTTTATTTTATTAATATTTCCATAAATTATGATTGTTCTTTTTTGTTATGTTTTTGTTTTGTTTTATTTAATACTGCTCGCTGTTTTCAATAAAACTATGCTCAATAGTTTGCGTCTTTTTCTAATGAAATAAAAAAGAGTTTTCCTTTTACTGGGAGTTAACTTAAGACAATTTTTACTATTGAACGGCCGCCATTTTGAAACGGCGTAACAGAATCGGCCAAAAATCTAGGGGCATACTGAGTGAGAAAAGACCTTTCGAATGATGTATCACATATCATATATTGCCTTTAAAAAAAAAGTCGATGACGTCATATTTTTGACAGATGTCAATAAAAAAAAAACAAATGAATTTTGTCCGAATGTAGGAAACTAAAAAACTAAATTGACGTGTTTGAG
This sequence comes from Pissodes strobi, assembly GCA_016904865.1. Lineage (NCBI taxonomy): Eukaryota > Metazoa > Arthropoda > Insecta > Coleoptera > Curculionidae > Pissodes > Pissodes strobi. The sequence continues at coordinate 63,039 of MU187248.1, read as the reverse complement.
CGTTTCTCATAAAACCTAAAGACAACCTAATTATTAGGGGTAGTCCATACTTTTTTCCACACTGTATATTAAATTTTGTTTATCTTTTAACAAAAATGTCCTTTATTCCAAGTTGCAAAGTCAGAATTAAATATATTTCCTTAATTCTGACGTTGAAACTTGTAGTCAGACGTTTAAGGATTTTTACTCAACTCTGAGTCTGAGAGTTGGAACTAAGTGTAATTCTTACTTTAACATTCAGAATTAAGTTACACTAAATTCCGAAATGTAAAGTCAGAATTATGCGCAATTCTGACTTAATTACATTAAATTCCAGTGTTAAAGTCAGAGTTTAGATTAAACTCAGGGTTAATTTTATGTTTTAAACACAGAATCCCATGCTTTCAAATGTAATTAGGCGAATTACCTTAAATGCTAGTTTAAAAATCAGAATTAAGACATTTTCCTTAATTCTAATTTGGAACTTGGCATTCAGCTTTATACTAACTTTCAAGTTCAGAATAAGTCTGTGTATAAAATTTAACAGGAATTAAACATTGATTTAAGCTTTATAATTAAGCTCAATTTTAACTTTCAACTTCGAAATTAAGAATTCTACCTTAATTCTGATTTAAAACACGGAATTGAAGACTTTGATTTTATTATCAAAATTATGGTTAATTCTAACTAAAAAAAAATATATGAATTCAGCTAAGTCTAAGTTTCAAAGACAAAATTTAGCTTAGTATCCACCTTCAAACTCAGAAACAAGAACAGATGATTAATTCTGATATTCAAATATGTATTTATTTATTTATTTGCGTACGAGCAAATTGCCCAATTACAATTACAAAAACTTCCAAAGTACAAAAATTATAAACAGTAACAACTATAAACCTATAATATTGAATATAAAAAGAGAACAGACTACAATAAAGTTGCATATACAAAGTATCACAGTTATTAAACTTCCACAAGCTGAAGCTTCTTTAGGAACTGAGAATGTGAGGTAAAAAAATCCAAATTATAGTGACTGTTAGCCATTCTTGATGTTCTGGAGATAAAAGAGTTGTACCCGTAGATAGTTCTGTGATTAGGAACAGAAAAATTAAATCTGAGCGTGTTGCTCTTGATCGTGTATGAAGGCCAATTTTATTTAACCCTTCGGAACTCTGCTGGGGTCTGACAGACCCAGAAGTTTAATTATTGCAGTGCCGTCTCTTGGTAAGTTACGCTACCACCATTCCGCTCCGTGTAGCTGCCCGTCTTGTCTTCGAGTTACGGCAGCTAGTGTGAATTTGATCACCAAGCAGACTAGTGTTGGTTTTCTTGCATTTTTGTGGGTTCGGACCCCAACAGACTAAACACGCGAGTATAAAATTTTTGTTTGGTAAGTCACTATTTTGATATAATTTAATTTTAAAAGTTATTAAATTAGTAAAATTTAACATAAAATAAATAAAAATATATGACTTTAATTAGTTTGAATAAAAAACAATGCTTATTTTTAGTAAGTTCTGCTTTCTTTTCGAGTTTTAGTTTTGTAATTATAGTATGGAGCCGTTTACATATCAGCTAACGCAAATTTTGCCCAATTTTAAATGAAATTTCGAAAATGAGCTTCACTTCTGTTGGCTCTTTTTGAAGAACTGGATTCAGATAATGAAAATATAAGCTCTGGCTCAGAAGTTGATGGTGATGAAAATTATGAAGTTGAAGAGATGGAAGAAGCCAATGAACTGCACGAGTTGGAAGACGAAGTGGATGAGTGGGAAGAAGATGAAATAGAAGAGTTGGTGGAAGACAAAGTTAATTTGGAAGCAAGACAAGACACAGCTCATAGCGATACTGGTAGCCAAGGATATCCATTCTATTTACGAAAGGACAAAACAAGTAAGTGGTTTAAAATGCCAATATTTACGCGACCCAATGCCAGGACACGCGCTGAAAATATTATTTCTCACCTGCCATGCATTTGAAGACCATTAAGAGATGCTAAATTACCGATATATTGATGGAAGTTTCTTTTCTGTTCTGAGCACTGCGGCCATAAATGCAGAAGTAGTAACCGAAACAACACCAATGATTACAAAATGACAAGACGTGAATTCCTAAAATCACTGGGTCGACATCTCAAAGTGATTAAATTTTTTGACTAAAAACATCTATATTTTTTAACACTTTGTAGCTTTAATAATATCAATAAAAGGATTAAAATTTTTTGGTTTTAATTACTCTAATTACCTGATAATTAATTTGTAGTAGCCTAAAATTATGTTGTATATACATTGTTTTGTGGGGGTCTACTAGACCCCACAGACTAAACTTGCAAGTTTGACGTAACAGATTTCCGAAGGGTTAAAAGCTCAGGTGTAGATACTCTATTGTGGAGAAAATTATAGAACGTCAAAAGATCTCTTCTCTGGTGACGCACTAATATCGGTAGCAAGTTTAGTTGGGACAGTTTTTCTTCATCAGAATATTCTGCAAGATTTAATTTATACGCTATATGTTTTAGAAATTTGTGTTGAACACGTTTAAGTGCGTTCCTATGGACATTGTAGTGTGGAGACCACACAGTTGAGGAATACACCAAGTAAAGATGAAAGAGTGTACAATATAGCCACTTCAACGGGACCATGCACACTATTAAAATCAGCAGTACACCTTTTGATGAACCCAAGCATCTGGAATGTCTTATTAACAATGTTGGATATGTATGTGATAAAATTGAGGGAGATATCCTGTGTTATTCCCAAATCCTTCACTACAGAAATTCTCTCAAGGGACACCCCATCAATAGCATAGTTAAAAGTAACTGGATCTCTACACCGGCAGAAAGACATGGTTTTACATTATTTGGAAAGATTCAATGACATTCTGATCCTTTGACACCATTCCACCAAGCTATCCGGATCAAGCTGGAGTCTCACACAGTCACCAGGCTCAAGTATCTGACAGGATAATTTTAGGTCATCAGCAAACAATTGAAATTCACTGTGTTCTATGCTTTCAAACATTAAACAACAAGGGACCCAAATGGGAACCTTGTAGCACTACAGAAGGAATTTCATATGAGTAAAAATTGCCTATTCTAACAATCTGCCTTGCCGCTGAGACAAATAGCTCACAAGCCATGAGAGAAATGGACCGTCAAGACCCAACACTCTGAGCTTGTGTATTAATACATCATGAGGCACTCTGTCAAATGCCTTGGAAAAGTCAGTGTAGACAGTATCAACCTGATACCCATTTTCCAAAGCATTCGACAGACCGTCAACATGAGTAAGAAGATTTCATTCAGTGGATCTTCGAGGACGGAAGGCAAATTGTTGATTTATGAGAAGTGGATCAAGTATGGGAGTGAGAAAATCACACACCAGGCTCTCAAACAACTTTGGAATGATACTCAGAATACATATTGGTCTATAATTGGTGACTGATGACCGAACTCCCGTCTTGGGGAGTTACAAAACTCACCTTCCACACACCCGGGAAATGCCCACTAGAGAGACACAAGTTGAAGATATGGAACAGTGGCCTAGATAAATTAAAGCTGCAATGTTTTGAAAGATTGGTGCATACCATCTGGCCCAGGACCCTTGTTGGAAGGAAGAAAGCTTTGCATAAATTCTGATATGTTATGTTCATAAGTGTTAATATTAGTGGTAGAAAGCGCATCAGAGGAGAGATACTAAGAGTCCCCACCGTACATTATGGCAAAGTAGTCAGCAAACATATTTACCGCATCTTCACCTGAGCAGCTCTTTCTGTTTTCATATGAGAAGTCACTATGGTAATGATTATTTTGACGTTTACTATTAACGAAATAAAGATTGCTCAGTAGTATTTCTATATCCTCTATAGCTATCGCGGGTTAGTTCCTTATACAATCCTCTAAGTGAGTTAGCTATAATGCAATTTTTAAATTCCAATGAACACCATACAGGAAATTTTCCAGCCGAGTACTTTTTTAGGGGTACAATCAAATCGATACATAAAGACAGAACCTCATAAAAAATATTCAACATGACCTCAACAGGGCATCCCAATGAAACCCATCCATAAAGTCAGACAATTCAGAGAAACTGGCCGACTTAAAGTCTCTGTAAAAGTCTTCAAACCTCAGTAAAATGTCATTGGTTAATGTGCTGGCGCCAATCTCCACATAGAAAGGCGGATGATATAAGTCCGGAGGAAACACAAAGAGATCCGCCTGACACACAGCAGTGGTAGCGTTCTGAGTCAACACAAGGCCCAGCAAAGACTCGCTGATATTTAGAACATGATTAATCTGAAACAAGTTGATGCAACCTCATCCAGAGGGGCACCTCTAGCAACTGTTACTGAAGAACTTAAAGGTTGAAATCTCCGATCACATAAAGAGTTGAGTCAGGCATAGCAGAAGTAAGACTATCCAATGGTTCAGTAAAAGTTGAATAGCATAAGGCACTGGACCTTGGTGGAAAGTAGACTGCACCCAAAATTAGGGTTGCCATTCCAGAACCAATTGTCACAAAAATATGCTCTAGGTATATTCCCAGGCATAACCAAGGAAAAATTCAAAGTTCCAAAACATAATTAATTTTAATTCCGATTTTTAAATTCAGAATGAGAAAAAATGCCCAATTTTGCATTTGAAACAAAGAATTAGGTTTAATTTCCAGTTTTTAAGTTAGAATTAACCACAAAAATCAAATTCGAGTTTCAAATTAAACAATTTACTGACATGGTTAATTTTATGTTTAAAACAGAGATATGGGCTTAATTCCAAACTTTGAAATTTGATTAGTCAAATTCCCTTAACTGATAGATTGAAAGTCAGAATTAAGAAATTTTCCTTAATTTAAATTTTGAAGTTGATTTGAAACTCGGAACTGAGAATTTTGGCAATTTTCTCAAAGTTACATTTTTAATCCTCTTAATAAATAAAATTAATTTAACTAGTTCTCAATTTCAAAGTTATATCCACTTGCAAACTCAAAAATAAGAACAGATCATTAATTCTGACATCAAATTTGGATTTAAAAATTAATTAAAAATTATGACTTTGAAGCAGGAAATTAAATGTTTTGGTTTAACCTTAATTTTGAAACTTTTACTTAATTCTGGCTCTATCAATAATTTATTTTAATTCTGAATCTCTTTCGCTGGTATCAAAGCCTATTAGAACTAAAGTAATTTTCTTAATGTTAAGTTTCAGGTGTCGAATTAAGCAAAAATCGCTAACTTCTAAATTGACAATGGGCTCAAATCGAAATTTTTATATCAGAAAATTAGGACTTTTTTTTTTAATTTTGGTATAAACTCAAAACTATTTTTTTTTGCTTATCTCTTACTCTTATACTATTTCTTATAAAATTCGGCTTTAAATTTGGAATTAATCTAATTCTAATATGAGATACAAGGAAAAGCTCTAAGTTTCAAAAAAATAATTTAGAATAATTCCTAGTTTCATATTTAAAATAAACAGTGCCGCATTCTTCATTTCAAAGAGAGAATTAGGGTTAATCTGCAGTTTTAAAATTAGAATTAAGCAAAATATCAAATTCCAGCTTCAATTAGACAATAAATTGCTATTTGCAATTTTTGCATTATTTTGACTTTAAAACTCAACATAAAATATATCATTATTGGCATTGATCCTCTGGAAATTTGTTTAAACACGCAATTAACTTAAAGTTCCAAAAATTCTGATTTAAGTCTGGATAGAGAAAAAATCAAGAGCTTTCTGATATGCTTCTTTTTATACTGTCGTATGCCTACAGGCCATACTCTAAAGTTAATTTGAGTGATTTACCAGACAGTTAAATTTTTACGATTAAAATATATTTTATGGAAATTGCCCAATATATTT
>MU187248.1:0-45664 GCA_016904865.1 Pissodes strobi | reverse complement strand
ACATATACAAGAAATTCTTCTTGTAGCAATTATTTTTCTTATTTATTTCAAAAGTATAGTCACCAATATGGAATATACACTTGTTATTTTTGTTTAATTGGGGTGATATTTCTTTTTGTTTCCCCTTCCAAGTTTTTCAATAGGTTACAGCGGGGAGGAGAGCAATTCGTTGTTATTGGTCGAATCTCACTGAAGGTCCAGCATCAGGGCATGGCGATAAGTTAACCGCGTGGCGCTCAGGCATTATAACTCACCACGACCCTTCTCCACTGTCTAAAAGCTGGGGGGCCGCCATTGTTCCTGCACTAAAGGCTGTACCACCGATTGTGAACTTGGAGATTTTTGTGAAGTTGGAGATTATTGTAAACTTGTATATTTATGTAAATTAGGTTTGTATTTGTTTGGGAACTGAGCGTTACATCTTTCTACTGTGAAAACCACTGTTACTATGGAAACGCCACAGTTGCTATGGTAACGTCATCGATGTGAAGAAAGGATGTTAGTCAATTACTCTTAGTGTTCACGTACGATAAAACAGATAATATGCAAATCGTACGTTAATAGGAAAATATATTTTTTTTAGCAACTATGGAATTGATTATTAAATCTATACAGTAAATTGCGTGATATTTGGTGTTCTGAGCAAGGCGATGATTTGGAAATGAATTTAAAATATCTTCTTGTGTTTCTTTAAATTGAAATAAATGCACACCTACGCATTATGGATACGCTACTGGTCACCACAAAATAAACGTAAATGAAAATGTACTCACTGGCAAAAGAATTTCTTTTTTTTTTTCGTACGAGTTAGCTTAGGGAAGAGGTGAGGCTGGAAAGTGCATTACTACTTATTTTCAGGTCGAATATGACAATTTTGGTAACGAATCCAGAGGAATCGAATGTAATCCAATTTTCACAAAAACAGCTCAAAGGGGAAGAAAATGCTAAATGACTAGTCCCCAACAAAAAAAATCCAAATATCTGCCCAGTTCGACTTTTTAAAAAATATAGGAAAAACGAAATCATCTTTTGGATGGGGGCAGGTTTTTCCTTACTGTAAACTTCAGTTAGCCAATAACTAAAAACTGGTATAAAAACAGCCGCAAATTGGAAAAATACTTTTTCAAAATGGACCAAAGCACTGCAAAAAAATGTCGGTTTGGACATTCAAAATAAAAAATTTACCAACCATTCTCTTGGTGCGTCTGCCAAGAAGAAGAAGAAGAGCAAGTTTCATTAGATCCTAAAAATATCTCGATTATTATGGACCTTGTATACTGTGCATATATTTTAGATTAATCTACTTATATAAACCCCACAATAGAATCAGAAGCAATTTTAAGAATCAATACGATTGCTTGCAATGCCTTGAATTTCGATTTTTTTTTACACAACACACTGAAAGTAATTTTCACATGCCAATATCTCATTTACTTTACGCAGATTGATTATTTCAAGAGAACGTAATTGCAGTAACGATTTAAACCGAACTTTATCGATAAATTCATTAAAATTAATCGAATTTGTTTCATGGGAGCGGTATAAAAGCTATTATATCTAGTAATATAAATATAGCAACTGGTAAACACATAAAATTTATATTCCTAGATATTGGAGTAAAAAACGTTCATTACCAATAAAACAGTCGCTCCAGTAAAGTATAACCCAAATTGAAACACATCAAAACCCGATAAACTGCAATGTGAAAACCCGTTTATTTAAATTTATATAATTAAATTCCATTCGAAAATAAAATAAAATATATTGGGCAATTTCCATAAAATATATTTTAATCGTAAAAATTGAACTGTCTGGTAAATCACTCAAATTAACTTTAGAGTATGGCCTGTAGGCATACGGCAGTACAAAAAGAAGCATATCAGAAAGCTCTTGATTTTTTTTTCTATCCAGACCTAAATCAGAATTTTTGGAACTTTAAGTTAATTGCGTATTTAAACAAATTTCTAGAGGATCAGTGCCAATATTGATATATTTTATGTTGAGTTTTAAAGTCAAAATAATGCAAAAATTACAAATAGCAATTTATTGTCTAATTGAAGCTGGAATTTGATATTTTGCTTAATTCTAATTTTAAAACTGCAGATAAACCCTAATTCCCTCTTTGAAATGAAGAATGCGGCACTGTTTATTTTAAATATGAAACTAGGACTTATTCTAAATTATTTTTTTGAAACTTGGAGCTTTTCCTTGTATCTCATATTAGAATCAGATTAATTCCAAATTTAAAGCCGAATTTTATAAGAAATAGTATAAGAGTAAGAGTAAGAGATAAGCAAAAAAAATAGTTTTGAGTTTGTAGCAAAATTAAAAAAAAAAATCCTAATTTTCTGATATAAGAATTTCGATTTGAGCCCATTGTCAATTTAGAAGTTAGCGATTTTTGCTTAATTCGACACCTAAAACTTAATATTAAGAAAACTACCTTAGTTCTAATAGGCTTTGATACCAGCGAAAGAGATTCAGAATTAAAATAAATTATAGATAGAGCCAGAATTAAGTAAACGTTTCAAAATCAAGGTTAAACCAAAACATTTAATTTCCTGCTTCAAAGTCATAATTTGGAATTAATTTTTAAATCCAAATTTGATGTCAGAATTATTGATCTGCTCTTATTTTTCAGTTTGCAAGTGGATATTTGAAATTGAGAACTAGTTGAATTAATTTTATTTATTAGGAGGATTAAAAATGTAACTTTGAGAATGCAGTCAAAATTCTCAGTTCCGAGTTTCAAATCAGCTTCAAAATTTAAATTAAGGAAAATTTCTTAATTCTGACTTTCAATCTATCAGTTAAGGTAATTTGACTAATCAAATTTCATAGCTTGGAATTAAACCCATATCAATGTTTTAAACATAAAATTAACCCTGTCAGTAAATTGTTTAATTTGAAACTCGAATTTGATTTTTGTGGTTAATTCTAACTTAAAAACTGAAAATTAAACCTAATTAAACCTAATTCTTCGTTTCAAATGCAAAATGAGGCATTTCTTTATTCTGAATTTAAAAATCGGAATTAAAATAAATTATGTTTTGGAACCTGGATTTTTTTTTGGTTGTGCCTGTAGAGCACGTTTTTGTGGCAATTGATTCTGGACAAGGAAGCCTAATCTTGGGTGCAGTCTACTTTCCACCAAGGTCCAGTGCCTTATGCTATTCAACTTTTACTGAACCATTGGATAGTCTTACTTCTGCTATGCCTGACTCAACTCTTTATGTGATCGGAGATTTCAACCTTTAAGTTCTTCAGTAACAGTTGCTAGAGGTGCCCCTCTGGATGAGGTTGCATCAACTTGTTTCAGATTAATCATGTTCTAAATGTCAGCGAGTCTTTGCTGGGCCTTGTGTTGACTCAGAACGCTACCACTGCTGTGTGTCAGGCTGATCTCTCTGTGTTTCCTCCGGACTTATATCATCCGCCACTCTGTGTGGAGATTGGCGCCAGCACATTAACAAGTGACATTTTATTGAGGTTTGAAGGCTTTTACAGAGACTTTAAGTCGGCCAGTTTTTCTGAATTGTCTGACTTTATGGATGGGTTTCATTGGGATGCCCTGTTGAGGGATAAGACTGTTGATATCATGTTGAATATTTTTTATGAGCTTCTGTATAAAAAAGTACTCGGCTGGAAAATTTCCTGTATGGTATTCATTAAAATTTAAAAATTGCACTATAGCTAAAAAGATAACCTGTGTGAAGATGGCAGCCGAAGCTAGCAGACCAAATTGACGGAAATACCCGAAGTAGTCGGTATTGTGTATACACTGCCCAAACAAGAGTGTTATGTATGACCATAAGAAACCAGAGGCGATAAAAATATTTTGTGGATTCAAATTTTAAAAAGCCTTTTATGAGGGCCAAAGCTAACCTCCACTTACTTAACTCGATTTCTGGGCCGAGTAATAGCGCCAGTTCAGTTTATTTTTTGATTTAAAAAGACAACTACTCATACTGTCAAATCGAAACTTACAAGAAACAATTAAGAGCTCAAAAGCTGCCCTCCTGAACAAAAACATTTACTTAACTCGATTTCTGGGCCGAGTAATAGCGCCAGTTCCGCTTATTTTTCATTTAAAAAAAACTACTCATACCGTCAAATCGAAACTTACAAAAAACAATCAAGAGCACAAAAGCTGTTCTCCTGAACAAAAACATTTACTTAACTCGATTTCTGGGCCGAGTAATAGCGCCAGATCCGTTTATTTTTCATTTAAAAAAAAACTACTCATACTGTCAAATCAAAACTTACAAGAAACAATCAAGAGCTCAAAAGCTGTTCTCCTGAACAAAAACATTTACTTAACTCGATTTCTGAGCCGAGTAATAGCGCCAGTTCCAGAAATCGAGTTAAGTAAATGTTTTTGTTCAGGAGGGCAGCTTTTGAGCTCTTAATTGTTTCTTGTAAGTTTCGATTTGACAGTATGAGTAGTTTTTTTTAATTGAAAAAATAAACGGAACTGGCGTTATTACTCGGCCCAGAAATCGAGTTAAGTAAATGTTTTTGTTCAGGAGGGCAGATTTTGAGCTCTTAATTGTTTCTTGCAAGTCTCGGTTTGACAGTATGAGTAGTTTTTTTTTAAATGAAAAATAAACGGAACTGGCGCTATTACTCGGCTCAGAAATCGAGTTAAGTAAATGTTTTTGTTCAGGAGGGCAACTTTTGAGCTCTTAATTGTTTCTTGTAAGTTTCGATTTAACAGTATGAGTACTCTTTTTTTAATGAAAAAATAAACGGAACTCGCGCTATTACTCGGCCCAGAAATCGAGTTAAGTAGGTGGATGGAATCCATAAAATATTTTTATCGCCTGGTTTCTTGTAATACTCTTATTTGAGCAGTGTATACACAATATCGACTAGTTCGGGTATTTCCGTCAATTTGGTCTGCTAGCTTGGGCTGCCATCTTCACACAGGTAAAAAGATAGCACCTAAACAATATAAATCCACACATTCAGTGCATGGTAACAGGGAGTTTTCTAGACTCAGAGGATTGTGCAAGGAACTAAAGAAATATAGGATATATAAATACTACTGAGCAATCTTTATTTTCCAATTTAAAACAATTCTGGTCTTTCGTTAATAGTAAACGTCAAAATAATCATTACCCTAGTGACTTCTCCTATGAAAACAGGAAGAGCTGCTCAGGTCAAGATGCGGTAGTATGTTTGCTGACTGCTTTGCCACAATGTACGGTGGGAACTCTTAGTATCTCTCCTCTGATGGGCTTTCTACCACTGATATTAACGCTTATGAACATAACATATCAGAATTTATGCAAAGCTTTCTTCCTTGGACACCAACAAGGGTCCTGGGCCAGATGGTATGCACCAATCTTTCAAAACATTGCAGCTTTAATTTATCTAGGCCACTGTTCCATATCTTCAACTTGTGTCTCTCTAGTGGGCATTTCCCGGGTGTGTGGAAGGTGAGTTTTGTAACTCCCCAAAACGGGAGTTCGGTCATCAGTCACCAATTATAGACCAATATGCATTCTGAGTATCATCCCAAAGTTGTTTGAGAGCCTGGTGTGTGATTTTCTCACTCCCATACTTGATCCACTTCTCATAAATCAACAATTTGGCTTCCGTCCTCGAAGATCCACTGAATTAAATCTTCTTACTCATGTTGACGGTCTGTCGAATGGTTTGGAAAATGGGTATCAGGTTGATAATGTCGACACTGACTTTTCCAAGGCATTTGACAGAGTGCTTCTTGATGTACTAGTACACAAGCTCAGAGTGTTGGGTCTTGACGGTCCATTTCTTTCATGGCTTGTGAGCTATTTGTCTCAGCGGCAAGGCGGATTGTTAGAATAGGCAATTTTTACTCATATCAAAATAAAATTCCTTCTGGAGTGCTCCAAGGTTTCCATTTGGGTCCCTTGTTGTTTAATGTGCCTATAAATGACATCTTTGAAAGCATAGGACACAGTGAATTTCAATGGTTTGCTGCTGACTTAAAATAATCCTGGTGACTGTGAGGGAATTTAGCTTGATCTGGATGGCTTAGTTGAATGGTGTCAAAGGAACAGAATGTCATTGAATCCTTCCAAATATAAAACCATGTCTTCCTACCGATGTAGAGATCCAGTTACTTTTAACTACGCTATTGATGGGTCTGTAGTGATGGATTTGCGAATAACACAGGATATCTCCCTCAATTTTAACACCCTTATATCCAACATTGTTAATAAGACATTCCAGATGCTTGGGTTCATCAAAGGATGTACTGCTGATTTTAATGGTGTGCATGGTCGCGTTGAAGTGGCTATATTGCACACTCTTTCGTCTTTACTTGGAGTATTCCTCAACTGTGTGGTCTCCACACTACAATGTCCATAGGAACGTACTTGAACGTGTTCAACACAAATTTCTAAAACATATAGCGTATAAACTTAATCTTACAGAATATTCTGATGAAGAAATACTGTTCCAACTAAACTTGCTACCGATATTAGTGCATTACCAGAGAAAAGATCTTTTGACGTTTTATAACATTCTTCACAATAGAGTATCTGCACCTGAGCTTTTAAATAAAATTGGCCTTCATGCACGATCTAGAGAAACACGTTCAGCTTTTAGTTTTTCTGTTCCTAATCACAGAACTAACTACGGGTACAACTCTTTTATCTCCAGAGCATCCAGACTGGCTAACAGTGACTATAATTTAAATTTTTTTACCTCACATCCTCAGTTCCTCAAGCAACTTCAGCTTGTGGAATTTTAATAACTGTCATACTTTATATATTTTACTTTATTTTAGTCTGTTCTCTTTTATTCAATATTATAGTTTTATAGTTGTTACTGTTTATAATTTTTGTACTTTGGAAGTTTTTGTAATTGTAATTGGGCAATTTGCTCATAGGCAAATAAATAAATAAATACATATTTGAATATCAGAATCAATGATCTGTTCTTATTTCTGAGTTTAAAGCTGGTGTAACGGCCAAGTGAAATCAAACAGCAGCGGTCGTATTCTATTGCTCGATTTATTCACACTGGCTAATACGTTTTTATTCCCCGGATCGGGTTACATAAGCTAAACACGAAGTGATACTCATCGCCTATGCCTTCCAAAGAAACTATTAGTTTTTATGTAGGCTAAACAAACCAAAATATTATATACTGAGTGTTATAACTATATGTGGACAACAACTTAAAATAATCTAAATAATGTTATAACAATATACCTATACCTAATACAAATTGTAAATTATATTCTATAAATGAAATTAATACGACTTAATATATATACTATAACTAAATATGTAGATAGGGGCTTCCGTTACATTATACTAAGCTAAATTTTGTCTTTGAAACTTAGAATTAGCTGAATTAATTTTTTTTTCAGTTAGAATTAACCGTAGTTTTGATAATAAAATCAAAGTCTTCAAATCCGTGTTTCAAATCAGAATTAAGGTAGAATCCTTAATTTCGAAGTTGAAAGTTAAAATTGAGCTTAATTATAAATTTTAAATCAATGTTTAATTCCTGTTGAATTTTCTACACAGATTTATTCCGAACTTGAAAGTTAGAATAAAGCTGATGCCGAGTCTCAAATTTAGAATTAAGGAAAATTCCTTAATTCTCATTTTCAACCTAGCATTTAAGGTAATTCGCCTAATTACATTTGAAAGCATGGAATTCTGTGTTTAAAACATAAAATTAACCCTGAGTTTATTCTAAACTCGGACTTTAACACTGGAATTTAATGTAATTAAGTCAGAACTGCGCATAATTCTGACTTTAAATCTCGGAATTTAGTGTAAATAAGTCAGAATAGGGCTTAATTCTGAATTTTAAAATAAGAATTAAACTTAGTTCCAACTCTCAGACTCAGAGTTGAATAAAAATCCTTAAACGTCTGACTACGAATTTCAACGTCAGAATTAAGGAAATATATTTCATTCTAACTTTGCAACTCGGAATAAAGGACATTTTTGTTAAAAGATAAACAAAATTTAATATATGCAACAACATAACAACAAGTCAAATAGGAATTGATATCTTTCCCAGTGGATCGGATTGAGTTTTTGGGAGTTGACCTAGAAGGACCTTCGTTTTTAAAAATATGAAAAATACAATGGAGCAATTACACAAATTGACCTAAACTAATTAGCAATACATGAATACTAATGATGAAATATTTATCAGCATGTGAACAATAATATTATTTATCTAACCAGTTCACATAATAGCAAACATTTGCACACCTTAAACAATGAGCTCGTAGACGTGTTGTAATAGTTATTGTAAATACTGATCTATAGGCAACGATGGTGCAATTGAACATTTGCGAATAATCTCGCTGGTTTAGTTCATTTATGAATTATAAGACTGCATGTCTATATACAAAGACAATGTTAGTTGATGGTTATGATTGTGTTGCTTTTAAATATCACAAGCAAGATGGGGTGGATTTAAAAAAAAATACGTCCTTTAACATGGGGATGTCTGAATATAAAAAATTCAAACTTTCATATTCCTGATTTTTGTCTCAACTGTTCCCTGGCTTAAATATTAAAAGATAATTTCATTTCATTTCAATTTGATTATTTTTCCAGTGACTTGACAAAATTTGAAGCTAATATCATATTTGTGTCAGAGGCATGATGCATTTTATAGATTAAGAAGATTGCAGCACTGTGTTAACACTTCACACTAATGCACTTTAATAATTGTAAACAAAAAATAGACAGCTTGCGAAACAATGGATTTTGCATATCATCAGATAACATTTAAAACAATTATCGGAACACGAAATACGCTGAATCGCGAAATCTATATCAGACCGCTTGTCGCCATGGAAATAATTTCTAAGAATAAGTATAATCCTAACAAATATTCCGCAAATAAAATAGTCACCAAAGGGAATATTGATTTGCCCGTGTTTTTCATTTCATTTAACAGCGTTATAAAAATTGTTTGGTTTAGTAATGAAGTGAACAAACACTTAATATTAGCTCTTGTTACCTGAGCAAGCAGTTTACACTACCTAACGTAAAGTTGCAATTTAATTAAATTCTTCGTCACTTAGACTTACACGAAATGGTTTATTTGAATTTGCGACTGTGGGGAGGGATCCTTAGATCGTCTGGAGCAACTAAATACCTTTATCTCTATTTGGACGTCTTTTTGAGATCGGATTCCTAGTTAGATTATTTTCAGAAATTGTTGCTTTTAGCAGCCTTTGAGATATTTTAAACTAGGCTGCTGAAATCAGTATGTATTACTGGTTGATATTCAGCAATGTTTCAAAAATAGCGCGCCAAATTCTATAAGGCTCAAATTACCTCAAGCTCGATTAAACCTAATTATTATGTAATTATTGGATAAATTAGAGGACGAATTTGGTACTTGCAGTTTCATTTCCTTTAAAATTCGTAAAGGAACGGCAAATCCATCACAGCTCAAATTCCAAGGGGTTGAAACAACTCCCCAAATATGATAATATTTTTTTCTCAAAAAGTATTTAATTTATTATTTTGAAAAATTTTATTCTAAGGGATTCAAACAGCCCTCTAAAATTAAAAATTTTATTTATTTTTTATTGCTGAGCTGAATTTTGGCAGCAGGTTAATTCTGAGGTGCGGGGGTTCGATAAGAAGGGATTTTTCAAATCTGAAATTTTAAGTGATTGAAACAAACCCCTAAAAATTCAATATTTTTTCTCAAAAAATATTTGTTGTTTTAAAAACTACGAAACAAGTCAATTTTATATTATTTTTTACATGATCTATCAATGTTGGTATGTTTGAGTGGGTAACTCAAGAAGGTGATCTTAACTCTTAAAGCGAGAAGTCGCGAGTACCAGCTAAAATCAGACATATTCCTCAAACTATTGAAAACAACGAAAATAAGAAACTCTGAAAGGTAAACTTTCAAGGAAATTTTATAAGCTATTTATTAATTGTTTAAATTACACGAAAAATCAATAAGGAAATATTGTATGCACCCGAACCAAAATTAGACAATTTTACGAGAAACTTAGCCCCTTGACAGAAACTTAAACGTAGTAACGTAACCCGAAATTTAACAGATACTTCAGCAAATAAAGCAAACAGACGTTCGACTGAACAATTAACCGCCCAGCCGAATTGTGAAAATAACCTTTTAGAAGAAGAAAAAACGTAAATCTGAAAAAACCGCACCGCACCGCATCACGCACCACACAAGTGAAAACTGCAACAAAGCGATACTCAAAGTAAATAAAAACAAAAAAATGCTTGGAGGAACCGGAGATCGTTCCCGATACCTCTCGCATGCTAGACGAATGATCTATCTCTAAGTTTCTTGTAAATGTACGTCCAATGAGGTCACAAGAGATGTGGTAGTAGTATATATGTTCGAGGAGAGGTTGCGGCAGAAAGAGGCACGCAAGCAGGCCAGAAATCGTAATCGCACGAGAAGGAGGAAAGAACTGAGAGACCGCTTGAAGGAGGAAAGAAGGGAAAACCAGGCTGGACCGTCGGTTCAACCAGGCTCACCCACCGCCACCATTAATGCCTCTCCACGCTCTGAGGGCAATACCCAAGCGCGGCCCCGAGGGCAGCATCAGAGCTTCCAGCAGGTAAAGAGTAGAGGGCCAAAAGCACGCGACGCCAGGCGAGCGGCAGCGAAGCTGAAGCCCATTGTTCTGCCTACAGCTCCGGCTGCAGTCGGGGGTTCCTCCACCCAGGATGAATACCCAAAACATCCAGGGAAGAGCACTCCTGGCGACAGCACGTCGAGAAAAAGGCAGATCTCTAAAGATACCCCTCCAGAACGCCAACACAAGAAGCCAAAACAGGGCGGGTCTACTTCCCATAAGAACGGCCGGTGGGAAGGTGACCAAAGAAGAGGCGGACCGCTTGAGGATGCACCTCATTAACGAAATGAGGCGTACCAAGGCAGAGCTCCACTCCCGAAACTCCGGCCTTACTGAGGCGGGGTGGTTTTTGGTCACCACGGAGGATGAGGAATCCAGGGATTGGCTGCTCAACACCTGTCAGCCACTGACCGAGGGCGAAGTGTCCTTCACAGCTGTGAAATCGGCGGACGCCCCATGGCCGGTGGAGATTGTCTTCACCTTGAAGACACTAGAGCAGCCGAAAATAGAGTATGTCACCGAGATGGTAGCCATCCAGAACACCACCTTGAGTGTTCCGGAGTGGCAGCATCTGAAGACCGAAGGACAACCAAGCAGTTGGCGCCTTCACTTCATGGTGAGCAGGGAGGTCGTGGCTGGACTAGAGCTGGCCGGGTGGATTGTGTTTTTCGAATTGGTCGCTGTGCGAGTTTACAGGGTGACCATTCGGAGAGCACCCACCGGGCGGGGCACTTCAGCCGAGACTTCCAAACCATCAGGAAGCAGGCAATAGCCAAGTAAGGTGGCTACCCCTATCCATGGTGTCCCCCATGGCGCAATTAAGGGTAAGTCAAATAAATCTCCAGCATAGCCGAGATGCTAGTGCTGAATTGGCAAGCATCATGGCTGGAAAATCTGGAGAGATTGTACTAATACAGGAACCTTACTTTTTTAGGGAAAATATAAGGGGACTTGGGACCCCCGGCTTTACCATCTTGGCCGGGTGTGAAGGAGTAGAGAGGCCGAGGACATGTATCGTGATGTCCAGGGAGCTGCAGGGAACTCTGTTACCACAACTAAGCTCCAGGGACATTACGGTGATCGTGCTGGAATACATGGTGAGTGGCACAAAACATAAGTTATTAATTAGTAGTTTATATCTTCCGTATGATAACGCGCAACTTCCCCCAACGGAAGAATTAATAAGGTTAATAGAATACAGCAAAGACAAAGGTTTTCCACTAATCGTGGGGTGTGATGCAAACGCGCATAATATCGTTTGGGGGAGCACTAACACTAACGCGAGAGGTACGGCTCTATTAGAGTATTTCGTATCGGAAAACCTTGAAGTAGCTAACGTAAATGCGGAACCAACTTTTGTGAATCGGCTTCGTCAGGAGGTTATCGATATTACAGTGGTAACTCGAGCATTTGCGGAAAAGGTAGTCAATTGGAGGGTAAGTAGGGACATAACTATGTCCGATCATAGAATGATCCGATTTGAAATTAAATCGGATAAGATGGAGAAGCCACTAAAAAGAATTCCGAGGGCAACAGACTGGAACAAATTTAGGGAAAGTCTGGTAATGTCCATGGGAACTTTAGGGCAGGCTATTTCATCAAAACAAGAACTAGAAATTGAGGTGGTAAAGCTAAACAGTGTAATCGTCGACTCCTATGAACAAGCGTGCCCACTTAAGAAAGCGAGCGCCAAGAGGCTGCCTTGGTGGAGTGATACTCTGGACCGTCTTAAAAAAGTCGTGAGAAGATCACACCGCCACGCTTTCAGGGGAGGGCGGCAGGAGCTCTGGAATGTGTATCTGGAAGCCAGAAGGAAATTTAAAATCGAGGTCCGACGCAGCAAAAGAGACAGCTGGAGGAAATTCTGTGGAGAGATGGAGTCTCTCTCGGATTCAGCGCGTCTGCTTAAGCTGCTGGGCTCGGAAAGACAAAAAGAGATTGGCTCTCTGAAAACAGGCGAACAATGGACGGCGAACAGAGAGGAAGCGATAGAGCTTCTTCTAAAAACCCACTTCCCCGGAGAGGTACAGACTACCAACTGGGACGAGGAACCAGAGCCTGGAACCTTGCCCGCAGTGTGGTGACTGAGGAATCCATAACTTGGGCAGTGGGGGAGTTCAGTCCATATAAGGCAGGAGGGCCGGATGGAATTATACCCATGATGCTGCAGGCGGGCCTTGACACGTTACTCCCTTACTTAAAGAGAGTATTCGAGGCCAGCATAGCACCAGGGTACGTTCCACAAGCTTGGAGAGCAGCGGATGTCGTCTTCATCCCCAAGGCAGGGAAGAGAGACTATTCCCATCCCAAGTCATTTAGGCCTATAAGTCTAACTTCATTTTTAATGAAGACAATGGAAAAAATCATTGACAGGTTCATCATGGAAGAGATCTTAACTGATTCTCCTCTACATGATAATCAGCACGCCTACAGAAGGGGGAAGTCGACTGAAACGGCTCTCCATTCTGTAGTTAGAAGGGCTGAAAAGGCAATAGAAAACAAAGAAATGGCGCTAGCGCTCTTCTTTGACGTAGAAGGAGCTTTCGATAAGGCTAAAACGAAAACTATCTGTCAAGCCCTTCAGGCCAAGAGAACACCAGTTCATTTGGTCAAGTGGGTAAAAACGGCACTGGAAGACCGAAAGATCAGCGCCACGCTGGGAGAAGTTCGCGTCGAGGCCGGGGTAAGAGGGGGTTGCCCACAAGACAGCTACCTCTCGCCACATTTGTGGTGCCTGGTGATGGACAGCCTCCTGAGAAGGTTAAATCTTGAGGGATTCTACGCACAAGCATATGCTGACGACGGGCTAGTAATGATCACGGGCAGGGAAGACCGAACTCATTCTCTTCACAAGGAAACGAAATCTAGCAGGTTTTATACATCCCATACCCTACCAGACGAGACTGAGCCTAAGTCAACAAGTCAAATATTTGGGAGTTATTTTAGACAGTAAATTGACGTGGAAGGCACACGTTGAAGAGGTGGTGAATAAGACAACCGCGATTATGTGGCAACTAAGGAGAACGGTAGGTAGGAAGTGGGGTTTAAAACCTTACATCCTCCAGTGGCTGTACACTGATGTGATAAGACCGAGGATTTCCTACGGATCCGTGGTCTGGTGGCCAGCGGTGGCCAGAGCCACTAATGCCCAGAAACTGGCCAGACTGCAAAGGCTGGCTTGTTTGGGTATTACCGGAGCATTGAGAACCACTCCCGGAGCAGCACTGAACATCATCCTGGGGCTGCCGGACCTCCCGATCTGGATTGAGAGAGAGGCAATGGCGGCTCACAAAAGGATGATCGACAGTGGCCTATGGCGAACGGACTACACAGGGAAAGGCCATACGACTATTGCCGCCAAAATGAGTAGGGATCTACCCATCATTGCGACCAAAGGCAATATTCCAGATGGCAGATTAAGACTGAGAAGGAATTTCCAAGTGGAATTTCCATCAAGGGAAGAGTGGCTGTAAGGCCAAGTACGTACGCCAAGCGGCGCACACGCATGGTACACTGCCGGCTCATGGATGGCTAATACACAGTCATCTGGAGCCGGTGTATACCTAGACAACACTAAATCAGGAGAAAGCACTTCGCTGGGGAGATATGCCACTGTTTTCCAGGCGGAGGTGTTTGCTATTTTGGAAGTAGCAACCAAGGCGGAAGTAACAGAAGGTGTAGAGAGTATATATATTTACTCGGACAGTCAAGCCGCTCTAAGGGCGATCCAAAAACCCAGGGCAAGCTGTAAGCTTGTTCAGGAATGTAGAGACGCCCTAGACAGATTGGCTGTGCACAAGGAAGTAAGACTCAGATGGGTTCCAGGGCACAGTGGCATCGAGGGCAACGAACGGGCCGATGAATTCGCCAGACAAGGCTCAATGAGCCACCTCGTTGGTCCAGAACCTGGTCTGGGCTTAAGTAAAAGGCAAATCTCTCAGGAACTAAATAACTGGGCCTGGAACAAGACAAAGCACAATTGGAGAGGAAAAGAAGGATGCAGACAAGCCAAGGAAATGATTCTAAATCCTGACGGATCCAGAGCAAGGCGACTGCTAAAAAAGAGCCGAGAGGACATCAGGAACTTGGTAGGTATTCTGACTGGGCATGGAAGCCTAAACAGACATCTGCACCTTATCGGCGTGAGGGACAGCCCACTCTGCCTGAACTGCGGGACAGGGGAGGAGTCCTCATACCACTATATAGGAATTTGTGATAGTTGGAGTCGACTAAGGAGGAAGATACTGGGAGCACCAACACTTGCTCGGGAAGATCTAAAGGATCTGGACTGGGAGGACGTCCTCACCTTTATCAAGATGACGGGCCGTTTCAGTGCGGGCCGGGTGTTGGAAGTAGCCAGGTAGGGGAGGGCGGATCGGGGATGGTGAAAAGGGACTTATAGGCCTACTTACCGGGCTTCGGCCCCCCCACCCTACTACTACATATATGTTCGACAAAATCGGGGAAATTTATCAAGATCGAGGATCTCGATATGATGCTGTCGATCTGCTGCACGTCTCCAACCACCAATTTTCGTCCTTACTTTCAGATTTATTCGCATATTTCGCACTTCAATCCTATCTGTGAGTTTAAAATTATGGTCAAGATTGCCTGATAAGTACAGTATGATATAATTGTGTAAAATGTTTGTAAATGTACGTCCAATCAGGTGACAAAGATGTGATATGATAGTATCGATTTCTGCACGTCTCTAAACACCAAATTCGTCACATTTTCCTGATTTGTCAGTCAATACTCGATCCGATCATGGTCGAGATTACCTGATAAGTACAGGATAAAATAATTTGTAAAAATATTGTAAATGTACGTCCAATCAGGTGATATGAGATGTGGAGGCAGTATTTGACCAAATCAAACAAATTTATTCTTACCCTGGAATTGATTGCCTTTGGCCTTTGGAAGTAGCCAGGTAGGGGAGGGCGGATCGGGGATGGTGAAAAGGGACTTATAGGCCTACTTACCGGGCTTCGGCCCCCCACCCTACTACTACATATATGTTCGACAAAATCGGGGAAATTTATCAAGATCGAGGATCTCGATATGATGCTGTCGATCTGCTGCACGTCTCCAACCACCAATTTTCGTCCTTACTTTCAGATTTATTCGCATATTTCGCACTTCAATCCTATCTGTGAGTTTAAAATTATGGTCAAGATTGCCTGATAAGTACAGTATGATATAATTGTGTAAAATGTTTGTAAATGTACGTCCAATCAGGTGACAAGAGATGTGATATGATAGCAGCGAATATTAACTACGACAAGAAGGTCCACTCAATGGCAAGAGAGCGCTACAAAGGAATCGTCGTTTATTTTCTTCGTTGCCTGGTAACGATCGGCGAACTTCGCCGCACACAGGTTGAATTTAAATAAAAGCTAGCCATAAACGATTTTTTCGGTATATTTAATCAAATTTATGACGAAATTATTTATAGCACTCTAATACTCTATTTGGCTTTGGAAAAACTCAATTGATATCTTCTGAATTGTTTGCAGCACCCTGTCAAACTTACGTTATGGTTTTTTTTATTATTATCACCAAATAAATATTTTGATAAAGTTTGTATTCAACTGGCTGTTTCAAAAATCTGTTAACGTTTTTAATTAGTTATTATTGATAACAATACTCAAGGTATGTAATAACTAATATTTAAAAGATTTTGATTTTGTGTTAATGGTTACACCATATTTCCGAATACTAATATTCTGATAAAAGACATCATGAAGAAAATGTTGCTCAAATTGGCCCCATCTTTTAATATTTAGTTAAATTTTGGCGTTTTGGGTGATTTTAAAATTGGTTAAAGGCTTCGCACAATATTTTTACTGTATATTTCATTCCTATTTTGTAATCCAACACAACTAAAAAATAGCGATATTATCTTATATCGAATATTGACTCGACTATAGAATTTAGGCGTGAAATGAATCCCTGTTTCCCTTGGTCACGCCATAACTTGAGAACGACTTTACGGATTTCGTTCATCTTTTTTTATAAGATTTCTAATACTCTGTAGAAGGTTCTTACGGAAAGAAAAATTAAGAAAATTGCGCAGAAAATTGGATAGTTTCAGAAGAAATAAAAATTGACAGATGTCTGCAACATTGACACTCATAGCGTTTGACAGTTTGGGCGACGTAAATGTCGTTTAACATATGCATCGGTCAGTATCTATTAATCAAAAAATTAATTTATTCATTTCTTAGTGCATACTGCACAGTCGATTCGATCGGAACGTTTATCCAGTTTTCAGATTGTTCAGTGAGTTTTTTGAAAAGTGTTTGTTTATCAGTAAACAAATACGAACATTGTTGTCTATAATTTTATCTACATTCTTCCTATCAACACCGCTTGATTTATGGTACAAATATAAAGATCCTATTGCCGAAGATATATTGCGTCAGATGCGTCTTAGAACATCAAATGTAGATTTGCAAATGAACGAAAAAATTCACAATGAAGCATTAATAATTATAATTGAGGACATGTGCTTGATGCTTACCAACAAAATATTAATACTATTAGGAATGACAACGCCCAACCGCCCAACCGCCCAATGCACGACGAATTTAATCAAGAGTTGAGACGGGAAACCCAATACGATTCCGAGGCATTGAGAGAAACCCTTCAAAAAAACGTTCCCCTTTTAAATCAGGACCAAAAATATGCATACGATACGCTCATGAAAGTAGTGAACTATGGAACTGGCAGATTTTATTTTCTTAGATGCTCCCGGTGGAACTGGAAAAACGTTTAATATCATTGATATTGGCAACGATTCGATCGCAAAATGGAATTGCACTCGCACTTGCCTCATCATGTATTTCTGCTACGTTGTTGGAAGGCGGTCGAACAGCTCATTCAGCACTTAAGTTGCCATGGAACATGCAAACTAATGAAACTCCAACTTGCAACCTTTCGAGGAATTCTGCGATGGCCAAAGTGTTGCAGCAAAGCAAATTGATCGTTTGGGATGAATGCACGATGGCACACAAAAAATATTTAGAGGCATTAGACCGCACGATGCAAGATTTAAAAAACACCCAAAAGCAGTTTGGTGGTGCGATGATTCTATTGGCAGGTGATTTTCGACAAACATTGCCAGTGATTCCACGACCAATGTCAGCAGACGAACTTAATGCATGTTTAAAGTCGTCAATTTTATGGAAATACTTCAAAACACGAGTCGAATTGCAGAACGACCGATCTGGAGAAGTTTTTCCAAACAATTGATAATGGCAAAATTTCTGTTAATACATCGTCTGGATACAATACATTCCCTGCAAATTTTTGTCACTTTACTGAATCAAAGACCGAACTCATCGAGATGGTGTTCCCAAATATTTTTCAAAATTACAAAAATCATGTTTGGTTGAGCTGCAAAAAACCTTGATGTCAACGAAATAAATTTTCAGATTCAAAATAAGATAGCTGACGAATTGATGACATACAAATCGGTTGATCCCGTTACTAACCAAGATGATGTTGTCATCTATCCAACGGAATTTTTAAATTCGCCGGAATTGCTCTGATTATTACCTCATAATCTGCAATTAAAAGTTGGATCGGTAATCATTATGTTACCGAATGTAAACCAGCCACGTCTTTATAATGGCACCCGGCTTGCGGTGAGGAAATTAATGAAAAACGTCATCGAAGCCACAATTGAAAGGGAAGTACAAAGGCGAAGATGTTTTGATTCCATGCATCCCTATGATTCCGAACGACATGCCTATAAACGGCTACAATGTTCAGTGCTGCTTGCATTCCAGTTCGGCTTGCATTTACAATGTCGATAAATAAATCGCAAGGGAAGTCGTTAAGTGTTTGTGGCATCAATCTTGAAAATCCATGTTCCTGTGTCGGAGAACTAACAGTGTTGTGTATCAAAAAGCATTATAATAAACTATGTTTTTGAAATAATTTTTTTGGTATTATATATTCCAGTTCGAATTGAATATTCATAGCTAAGACAGGACAACGTCTGTCGAGTCAGCTAGTACATAATAAAAAGATAAAGACTGATGTACTATACTGCTAACGTGCTAACACTCCGCTGAGGTTATGTGTTGGTGTTATACCTAATTGTGCAACAACTGAAGCCAGATTATCAGAAAATGGCGCGTCGAAATGAGGATCCCTTATTGGCTAAATTTGTAACGTGCGCAGTTTTCCCTGCTGCTGTCTTGTTCGAGCATTTGTGTTTCTCTGTTTTTTTTGCTTCATATGTTGTACTGAAAGTATTTTCAAATACAAAAAAGAAAGTTCGTGGCTATAGCGGACATTATTTACAAGATGCGAGTTCAATTCACTACTATGGTCTCCAAAAATTATGGAAAACCAAAATGTGTGAACCATAAGCAATTTCCACCATCTCTGTCGGCAAAATCGACGACGCGTTTCGATCTGTATGGATCTCGTCAGGTCGATGCAGCCATATGACAGAGATGATGGAAATTGCTTTGCCTGCGTTTTATGAACCGTACTTGACGGGACGCAGCGGTAAGATGTTGTGCGTAGAAATGGCACCTGATTCGAGGCAGGAGGCAGGAGGCTTTCCATAATTTTTGGAGACCATAGTAGTGAATTGACCTCACATCTGGTAAATAATGTCCGCTAAAGCCACGAACTTTCTTTTTCGTATTTTTAAAATGTAACGCACGTGAATTTGACAGATTGGTATTTTCAAATGTCATTTAAATTACCCTTACCGCAACGCATTATTAAATTGGAATTTTAAAAGCTATATCTGTTGTAAAGTCATCGGTACGGGTGGGCAAAAAATTGAATAATCGATTAAACGCTTAATATTTTAGTAAATAACTGAATAATCGATTAATCGAAATAATCGATTATCGATATTTTCTGAAATATTAATCGATAAGTCGATTAATCGGTAATTTCTTAAAAGTGAATCGAATAATCGATTATTGTCGCCCACCCCTAGTCCCATAATATCGTAGTAAGTGAAACTGAAGCTGAAATTTCGGTAGAATCATTATTGCTGATGCAAGACTGATGTTATTATAAAAAGAGGTAATAAATACTTTGGCTGAATCAGCAGATACAAATTTATAATTAAGTTTTCATTTGTAAATATGGCTTTGATATTACCTTGGGATAGTCAGAATATAAGCAAGTGTTTTTGAACAGCAGCTGCAGTGATGCTTCTATATTTTTTTACTAGTTTCGTCCCTATTAGATTAATTTTTAAAAATAGCGATAACTCTGAAATACATGTATGGCAAAATTGCAGGCTCTCATCAACGCGTTTCTGACGTCCGTTTAACATTCATTTTGCTCGTGAGACCCCTGAATTAACCGTTGCAACAACAAAATTTGGATCATCGAATTAAAAATTTAAAACCCTTTTTTTACAACGAAAGAGCCCTTAATTTTCAAAATCATTTTTTAAAACGATTTAAGAACATACAAATGATTTTTATACATGATTTTTATCGTTAGTGATAATTGATACTCCCTATATATAAATATAGATGATGAGCGAAAAATTCAATAATTATTTGTCTAAAACACGATATATTAAACGTGTAATACTTAATAACTTTTATGTCTTATTTCTGGTAAACCTTATTATGGCCAGCTTTCCTAGAAATTCGACCAGTGTGTGCCGGGTCCAAAGGTCACATGCCAGTATCATGCTAGTTTTCGCGCGGGGAAGGAGACATACCGTTGACGTGCCGCCGCGGTGAGTGAATCTTCTTATCGTAGTTAATATTCGCTGATGATAGTATCGATTTCTGCACGTCTCTAAACACCAAATTTCGTCACATCTTCCTGATTTGTCAGCCAATACTCGATCCGATCATGGTCAAGATTACCTGATAAATACTGTATGAAATAATTGTGTAAAACTGTTGTAAATGTACTCCAATCAGGTGACATGAAACGTGAAGGTAGTATTTGACAAAATCTAACACATCCATCAAGATCCAGGGCCTCGATATGGGTATTGATCTTCTGTACGTCTTATATACTCGGTCTTTTCTATGAGTTCAAAATCATGGTCAAGATTACCTGATAAATACTGTATGGAATAATTGTGTAAAACTGGTGTAAATGTCCTCCAATCAGGTGATATGATTCGATCTTTTGCACGTCCCTAACTTCCAAATTTCGCTCTTAGCCCATGAATATTAGCTAATTTCGCACTCGATCTTTTCTATGGATTTGAAATCATGGTCAAAATTACCTACCTGATAAGCGTAAATAATTGTGTAAAACTAGTGTAAATGTACGTTAAGTTAAGTGAGATGAGGCGCGGCCGTAGTACTCGATAAAGTCAGACAAATTTGTGAAGATCGAGGGTCACAATAAAAAAAAGTATCAATCTTCTATGCGTCTCTAACTCGCGGTATTAAATAATTATTCTATAAAACTATTGTAAATGTACGTACTTTTTTTGATTAGGTGGCATGAAATGTGGGAGTAGTATTCGACAAAATCAGAAAAATAGTATCGATGATCTCTACGTCTTTAACCGCCAAATTTTGTTCTTGTTTCCTGATTTATTACGGAGTCTTGTGCTCGACCCTTTCTAAAAAATCGAGATCATGTCCGATATTATCTAACACTGCCGATAGATATTAGTTGTAGAAAATTACCGTTGCGTTGCATAGATCTAACTCATTCAAAACGCTTTAGTCTAGAACTATTTGGTAGTCGCCTGATATCGGAATTCATAATTCCAGTTCCTCCATTAATTTCCTGTAAATTTCATTTCTTGGAAATTTTAATTGAACAAAAAACACGATACAATAATTAAAGGATAAAAACAGAAATTAAATGCAAGCAATTCTTAGGATCTGAAAAATCCAACGTCATGTCGTTTTATTTAAAAAGTTAAAATATTGATAGAGCACTTAAAGGCGAGTTGTAAACACGATGTAATACATCGCTAATACATTGCAATAAGATGATAACCTATAAAGCATTTTTAAATTTCAGGGAATTGGATAATATCATTGTTTCAACATGTAAACACGTATATCAATATTTAGACTGCGTGCCTCCGTGAAAAGAACACTATTATAGTACCCGGAATGAAATAATTGGTGACTTGGAAAAGTAACTAATTGAATAAAGGGTATGTTTATGTTTTATATGGGCGGGTAACTGCGCGTCAATGATAAGGAGAAACGATGAATTTCTAGTTCTAGGTATTTCTCTGTATTTTGCTAGGTAACTGCTAAACTGTCCATGAAGGTAAATACTTTTATGATGTCAACAATATTTTCACTTTTACCAAAAATGTTATTGCAGTGGTTCTCTTTTGTACCTTAACTACTAAGAGAAATGGCGTTTTTTGTACAATTGGCAAATAACTTTTGGGAAAAGAAGGTTTTAGACTATTTCCTTTAAAGCCATTTAATATAATCAGTGAAAATCCACCTTATCCCTTAACTCCTCGAATGTATCAAACAGTATCAAAAGGCACAACATTTTATCCATCGCAGATTGAATTATGCGTTCTTCAAGAGACGCCCGTAAAAGGGATCCTTTATTTTGTTTGCCAATTAACCTTTGAAAACGTTTGAAATCTGAAACTGAGACGGAGCATTTGTTAAAGGTCTAGAAATGGACCCCTTAATGCTTCTGATAAATTAACAGTAGGATTTGACGAGTTAGATATTGAGATTTTATTTTTATTTGATTCTATGTTGGCTTCCAAACTCAATGTTAAAGAAACTTGTTTAGTTGCTTCTCGGACCAATCGAAGTTAACAAAATGTCATATGTGTTGAGCACATCTTTAGGCATTGTCTTAATAATGTCACTTGTTCCATATCCTACGAAAATTTAAGATAAACGTTCTAAAAAGTGATTGAATTCGAGAAAATCCCAGGGGTGGCAAGTCTTGTCTCTGTAACGGGTGCCGATTAGTGCAAGATAGCAGGATATGTAATAATTTCAGTCAGTTTATGTCGACCGTAATATCGAATTCGTACGTAACTGATTAGTAAATATAGAAAGAGTGACCGAAAGTTAGGCGTTCCAGACCTAGAAAATATCGATAATATTATATGGAGTCACTCGATCTTGATTACGAGCGTTGGTTTTGGCGAATGTTAATTTCCTATTTCATTTTGCCTTATGAGTACACTATCGAGACTCTCCATCTCGATCAAAAGCTTTGATTTTATCTGATCTCATCATGACATCTGATCGGACGAATATATTGATCTCCTATTAATAAGCTTTACTTGTGTTTACGGTGCTTTTGTATTGCTATTATTTAGTACGTGGCAAGTACGTGGTAATTCCGATGATGATATGACATTCTATGAAAAGATGAAGTACAAAACATGCTAGTTAATCGGGGCACAGGGACAAAAAAATTAATGGCATAAGACAGAGAAAAAACAATAATTTTTGACAATTTTGTCAATTATAAATTACCCTCACATAATTATATCCATTGTTCTGCTTTGTGCTGAGATCTATCTGTATTTATGATAATTGTCGACGCTGATCTAATTATCCATTAATCCAATTCTAAGAAACATTCGAGCAGATCGTAGATCAGGTATCCAGAGATCTTCATTTGAGATATAGAAAGACTTGAGACTCTCGATCTGGATTAAGAACTTAAATTGTGCAGAATATTTTATATGTATATTGTCCTGTTTCTAATGAGATCTATTTGAGTTTATAGTACTTGCGAATAAGTCGGGAAACAGTGATAGAGTTAATGAGATACGACTTAGAAATCATCATACAAATGACGCGATCAAGGGGTTTGATTCTGTAGAATTCTACTTGATGGTTATCTCATCCCCATTCATCTCTTTTTAAAATAATTATTTGGGTCAATGCATATCGAGGGATGAAACTTGCTCATAAATCGGGAAACAGTGAGCTAGAGTTAGTAGTCTGACGTGGAGAAATTAGCGATCAAGACTCTCGATAACGATCGAAATTTTTCTATTTTGTCAACTATAACTTCCCTGTCGTCTGGTTATACTAGTTCGTCAAATGTGCTAATGCTAGAGATTTTTTAAGAACGTACTAGAAATTGTAAAACGGTGCTATGCTGTCTTAGAGACGTGCTGTACTAAATGTGCTCGAAATGTATGTACTATTGATCTTAATTTGATTAAGTGATGATTATTGTGTCAGCCAACGCAAGTCATACTCGTGAGATAAATTATCTCATTACAGGTACAAACAGTTTTTGCCATTACCCGCAATAAACTATTTAAATGTGAACAAATAGCACGAAATATAACACTCGAAAAAGCTATGGCGACATGCAGTCTGACACAGAATTATTTATAGAAATCCAAACAATGGGATTAAGATTATTCGTTATAAATTTCGAACCCTTTGTTTTCGGTTATCTCTCGTTATTATTTTATTTGTCCTGTAAGGTGATTATCGTTGATGATTTGGTAAGATCTGAGTGAAAAAAAAATAACAATGGGATCTTGAGGTGACATGTTTTAATTAATATTTCACGTCAATTGTCCTTTGTTATGAACGCTGCATTATCTGCTAAACATTTTAAAAATCATTAGGAATCTGAATAGATCCTTTACCGGGTGGATGATCTTAAATCCGTTGCTCTATTTTATTTCTTTCTCATTTGCGCATATTGATCTCTGTAAACATGGAGGAGAAGCAAAAAGAAAAGGTTTTCCATATGGTTTTATACGATGAGTATAGACAGCTTCAATGGCAAGTTTCACTGTTCTTTGCGAAGAAGGGTGATTTTAACAATGTTTTTTAATAAAACCCATTCATGAAAGACGGTAAATGAGCATTCTGACCGATAAAATAAGATTAAAAAGGTCGTAGTAAGAAGATGTTGGTAATAAATTGAAACCTGACCGTAAGTAAATATTACTTTTACTAGGGCACTTCTTTATAACTCATAAAAAAAAGCTTTAATATTTTCATGCCGAGCAGTGGCGCATGAAATTGAAGATGGTATAATTGCATATCCATAAACTATAATATTCTACGATTATACAGGTACAATAGCAATTTAAACCTGCCATTAAAATAACTAGTTTACGTGTAGTAATCGTTATCTCAGGGAAGTTTACCTTCTGCTTTTCTAATCAATGGGTTTCTAAACATCACGTGCCTTTCGGCTAACAGTTTTCCGTGCGTATTAAACAAAATATCGAAAAGCGTCACAATTTAGTTATTTATTATTTATTTATCATAGTCAACCTGTTCAAATTAGTCAAGCTTTCTGCTTGACACGTTTCGCTTTTCACTGGAAAACGGTTATCACGAAACATGATTCATTGCTGACCGGATAGGGAAAAATTTAATTTTCTAGCTAAAATAGGTAGCTAAGCTAGTATATCGGCGAATCGATAACAAAAACACGGCTAGGAGAGACTTTTTGCTTATATTTACCAAGCGGTCTTTGTTAGCTTCTTATTATATTTATTTATTTTCACTTCAGATTAAAAGAAACTGAAAGTGAATAAAGATTAAAGAAAATTAAAAGTTAGGGATTTGTAGGCCAGAATGAACTCTTTTAAGCATGCTATTTAGCTGCTACAAAGTGTGTCTAGGTACCAAGCAAACAGTACACTAAAGCTAATGTCTGAACCTTAACAATGGATCGAACCTTTGCCAGCTTTTTTAACCGTTGATTTTTGCAGGGTTGTCACAATACATGCACTTATTGACGCACGCGCGCATCTACTGCGGTAAACGAGTTGATAAGTTCAGAATATTTCTAATAAATTAAATCATGTCACGTAATAAAAGAAGTATTGTCTAGGATCATTTTTTAAAAGATCCCAAATGCAACTTGTGTAAGAAGTTCTAGGGGTTAAAAATGCAACATCAAATATGACATGATATATTTCTTTGTGTTCTGAGAAAATGCTCTTTTACGCACATTTTCCTAAGGGGATAGTGTGGGACTCACCACTGGCATACTCACTAAAAACTCTGCTCTGTTCCGGCGTATGTTTTAGCCCCTCCTGGTCTCCTTATTGAACTCGCCTCGCTGTGATTATTAGATCACGCCTCGCATGCTTACTTGTTATCTGGCTCTTGCGGAAATGTTAGAGGCAGGTTTGGATGTTACTCAGTTCCTGTTCTGTGCTAGTCAGCACTGGTCTTCCAGGAAGGTCGTCTGGGTCGTAGTCAACTGCTTGCCTCAGTTCTTCATCTGTATGGTTTTATGCTCTTATGAACACGCGCCTAGCCTTATTGACTATAAAGTCTTCGAGTGATTCCCACTGTAGGTCTGCTTGCAGGTCCGCATTTCTCATGAACCAAGGTGCGCATGCTGCCATTCTGACTTGCTGGTTTTCAGTTCATGAGAGCAATTTTATGCTGGTTTTCGTTGCGTGTCCCCAAGCTGTGGAACCATGCGTCAGTTGAGGTCTGGCTATATCGTCTTTATCATGTTAAGCTTTGTCTTCAGTGACATCCCATCATGGGATTTGGCATAGCCATTGATTTTTTGGTCTTGTCTCTTGCCGCTTGGATCTGCCTTTTCCATGCAGGCACGGTCCAAAGGTACTTAGTTTCCGTACTCCAAGGTATGTCGATGATGTGGATCCGTATGTGCGGTCCGGGAACCATTCTTCTCTTTTGGAGGAGTATGAGTTTGAGCAGATCTTCCAATTTGTCATCTAGTCTGTAAGGTCGTCTGTTGCCTCCTGAAGCATAGTGCTTATTCTCCTCATAGCGGTGTGGGCAAACTGTAAACTGTATCATTGTATCGTCAGTGTACAATGACATTTACGCGTCATCGAATGATGGTATATCGTGAATATTGAGTACAGGGATGATCTAAGGGCTGAGCCCTGTGGTACTCCTGCCTCAAATATCCTCGGTCTGGGTGTTTCGTTTTTGACTTTCACTTGTATTCTTCTCTCTGTTGTGTAGCTTTTTATGATCTGGATAATTCGGTCAGAGTAGCCCCCAACTATCATTTTAGAGCGAAGCCCCTGATGCTATACTCTGTCGAAGGCTCTTTCTAGGTCTAGAAAGATTGCCCCTGTCGCTTGGCCGTTGTTGAACTTACTTGTGATGTTCTCGACTACTTTTGGACTAGTAGTTCCGATGAGTGTCCCTTCCTGCATCCGTATTGGAAGCAAAGGATCGTGTCGGGTTCGTTGGATTCGTCGCTTAGTCATCTGAGGATCACTCACTCAGCCACCTTGCTCACAGCTGAGAGGAGACTGACCGGTCTATAATTTTCTGGATAGGTCTTATTCTTACCTGATTTAGATATTGCAATCACCTCAGCCTCCTTCCAACTGCCAGGAAAGTGGGCAAGTCTCAACATCCCGTTGGTGATGTTAGACGTTGCTGTGATTCCTTTTTTCGGAAGCTTCTTAAGCATCAGGTTGCTGATTTTGTCAGCAGTTCGAAAAAATATAAAACATAAACATAAGTACTATGTGGTAAATATAATTTTCCCTTTTTTTCCTGTGCCTAATTTAGATATTTTGGTTATCACTCAAATTCAGGCGATGTTTTAACTTCAGATATCATGTAATGTACCAACCTCACCAGGTGAGATTGCAAACATCATAAAGAGACTGAAGGTCAGAAAAGCACCAGGTCCTGACCTTGTGAATTGTTTTGCTTCTATGTTGCAACATCATTACAGGTCTGTAAAATGAAATTTATAATATTGTTATTAACATGATTTGTACAAGTATTTCTTCTATTCTCATGGATAATTCATATTTGATGGCATAACATGTGTACATATTTAATGAAATCGTTTCATGCTGTGAAAAACACTGCTTTAAATGAAAACCGAAAATGAATTATTTGCTCGTGCTAGGATTTTAATATTAGAATGACTGAGAGTGTACGCAAAGGCCTTGCCGAATCTACTAACCATTTCCTGCCCACAAGGGAGAATATCCTAGTTATAAATGTAATGAGCATTCTAGAGAGATTGGCCCAAATTGCAACTAAATAGCTGGGTAGCCTACGTAATCCAGGACCTCAGTACCTGCCAGCGGCGTCTGGCTAACTGAAAACAACCTCTTCAGTTTTAAATGTATGATTACAAGTGTGGAACTACGAATTGTGGTACGGGAGATAGTAATTTAATTAATTATTATACTAATAAAGGTTATACAGCATAATTCAGTTTAGGAATTTAGATCGAGGGTTTCTCTGCCGTACTCTTTCCCCTCGTGAATCCCAGCCTGAGTCCGGCACGTTTTTCTCTAATAAATTAGGTGTATTAGGAATCTGTGTTTTAATTTACATGACGCACCTTTCCCTCAAATTTCCCTAATTTTGTTATAGTCGAACGCATTCTGAGTAAGTAAAATTGTGCAAGATATAATAATAACACAACGTAGGTATTGGTTTTCTTTTTAATCTATTTTGACGGTCATTGGCAAAATAAAGAAAAAGCACAACTTATCTCCTTCAACTATGTTGAACGGACCCGGGTATATAATACTACACTCGAATAAATGTACTTACATAATTAGCAATCAAGTATTTTGTCATTTTCTGACTGTTACAATATCATTGATAAAGAAAGTATAAATAACTTTCCTTAGTTGACCGAAATATCATAATATGTATTTTGATAAAGAGTTGAAAATATAAGATAGTAAATGAATTATCACTTAAAGGTTGAAAAAATACAAACCCAAGGAAGAGTTTTTTGGAAAAAGGCATGAGAAAACTAACAGGAAAATTAATACTGAAGCGCCTCTCGGGTAAGGAAGGAAACGAAATAATACACGTTCCTAAAATTAATTGGCCAAGAAATATATAGTAAAACCGATAGGTTTTCTAACACATTATAAATCAAACATATAAGTATATCAGTGATAGTTCTGGAAACATAAAAGCAAATAATGTCCCATTAGCATTAGAGATACATATATTTAAATACAATAACGTCGCTAACGCGTATATAATATATACTTTAAATTAACATATGCTTGTGTTTTAATTAATAGTATCTTATCGAGGTCCTGCTGGGCAATTTCTCACAGCCAACAAATTAACGTGAGGACCCGCCTAATTGGTATGTTAAAGTGATACACGGTAATTTATGGACACTCATTAGAAATGCGTTAGATACAAATAGTTTTGTTTTTTAATTTGTCGTTTTTTTTCACTAAATTAGGTGATTAGCGTCACGATAAGGCTGTTACTATGTGTTTAATGTTATAAACGTACCTAGAAAAATTAGCAATGAAATAACCATCCCCGTGAAGGCCAGCTCACAATATTGTTGAAAAAGCAATAAAATAAGTATTGTCACTAGTTGATTGATTCGAAGTTTAATATTTTTAATTTTACAATGGAAGAATGTTATTCTAAAACAAGATTGAAATGGACCAAACCGGGGTCAATAGTTTAGATATTTAAAATTCATTAATTTTTCCAAAATTTTATATTTTAAAATTGGTGGAGAGTGAAAAGGGTCAGACCAGGGTCAAATGTACCCTTACAACATTGTTGGTGTACGGTGCTGGATAACGAGTCTGTGGGAGGAAATAGGTAATAACAACATTCATTCATTCATTCATTCATATCAGCCTATTTCCGTCCACTCCTGAACGTAAACCTCTTCCAATTGTCTCCAGTGGTGTCGATCTTGGGCGGCTTGGATCCAGTTTTTCCCTGCGTGTCTCTGGATGTCGTCCCTTCACCTCGTCTGGGGTCGCCCAATACTTCTTTTTGTTTCCCTAGGTCGCCATTGGAGGATGGCCCTGGTTCACTTGACACTGTCCCTCGCCACATGCACAGCCCATCTCCACTGATTCCTTGCTCCCGTTTCCATGACGTCTGTGACTCCTGTCATTTTCCTAATGTCATCATTCCTTATTCTATCCCTAAGGCTAATATCCAGCATTGAACGTTCGATGGCCCTCTGACACACTCTCAGGCGATTGGCACTTTTTTTGTGTGAAGGTCATAGTCTCAAGACCATACGTCATGACTGGTAGGATGCAGGTCTCGAACACCTCCCGCTTTAGATTAATTGAAGTTCTAGGATTTCTTAGGATGTAAGAGAGGTTACCATACTTTGCCCAGGTGGGGCACACCCTTCTTGCAATCTTCATCGTTTGGTTTTCACTCCCTAACATTATTTTATGGCCTAGGTACACGTATTCATCCACTGTTTCAATATTAATGTTGTCTATGGTGACCTGGGTGTTATAAGGACTCATGATCTTGGTCTTACCTAAGTTCATCTGAAGCCCCACTGCTGGTGATGCTTCTTTTAGCTCCTTTAACATGTTGGTGAGCTCCTCATGATCATTGCTAAACAGGATAATGTCCCAATCCAAGGTCCTGAAGACTCCTTCCAAAGCCAAGGTGAAAACTTTTGGGGATATTGAGTCTCCTTGTCTAACTCCTCTGTTTATGGGAATTTTTTCTGTGTTGAGGTCGTCCGTTATCTTCACGTGAAAAGTGGCATTTTCGTAACAGTTCTTAATATGAGTGGAGTATCGGTAGTTGACCCTAGCCTTATCCAATTCATTTAGTACTGCCCATTCTTCTATCGAGTCAAATGCCTTTTGATAGTCGACGAACCCCAGGTGAAGAGGGATATTGTATTCCCTACATTGCTCCATCAGTGTCCGCACAGTCTGGATACGGTCGGTGGTGCTATAGGCTTTTCTGGATCCCGCTTGTTCTATGGGTTGATAGAAGTCTAGTTTTTGACTCAGGCGTCTGGTCAGGATCTTGCTAAGTAATTTGTACAAGCTAGATAGGAAGCTCATGGGCCTGTAATTTTCGATGTTGCTACAGTCTCCTTTCTTAAATAGAATTATGACCTCGGCGTTTCTCCATGCTTCTGGGATGCGGTCCTCCTCCAGACACTTATTGAGCAGGATCAGGATTGCGTTTTTCAGTGTAGCCCCTCCTTCTTTCAGCATTTCTGCCGTAATGTGGTCTTCTCGTGGAGCTTCTTCTAGTTCGGATGTATCGATCTCCGATATTTCCTCCAATCTCTTATTTAGAATTTGTGCTCTGCTATCTCTCTGGTAATCTGTGTCTGGCATTTTGTGTCTGTAGAGCTCTCGGTAGAAGTTTTGGTTCTTAGATCACTTCTTATCTCTCTCTATACTTTTTTGTCAATGACTCGGTATTCTGGCGAATCTCTATCCATCTCTCTTCGAGTCTTTTGCAGATTTATTGTGGTTGCACTAAGCTTTGATGGCCTGCCTTTTTGTAGTGAGCATACTTGTTTCACTGAGGTTTGGATGCTCTTGGTTATTTTCTCGGATAGGATGTTAAGGTCTAGATCTTTCAGCGTCTCTACAGGTTGGAGTTTTCGTTCTATGTAGGAGTGATCTTTATCTCTCTCGTGTTGGAGTTGAAGGAGGATCGCTAATGATTTTTTCTGGATCATCTTTTTTCTTTCGAGCCGAGTATTTATTCATATTTTCGCTCTCACAAGCCGGTGGTCACTTCCTGTATTAAAGCGATTTAGAACACATACATCCGCGCAGTGTTGTTTCGCTGTGGTTAGGATATAGTCAATCTCGTTCTTTACCTGTCCATTCGGGCTTCTTTACGTCCACTTTCGTTGCTTGGAATTTTTAAAGAATGTGTTCATGCAGAACATCCTCTCCTTGTGCATGAATTCTAATAGTAATTGTCCCCTGTCATTTCTCGTGACCAGACCGTATGAACCAATAATATCCGGGTCTCCTACTTTTTTCTCTCCAACCTTAGCGTTGAAACTGCCTATGATCACTGTGTGTTGTGTTCATCCCAAGCTCCTAGCAGTCGAGACATTTTCGTAGAACTGTTCTATTTCATCCTCTGTGGAGGTTGCTGTCGGTGCATATACTTGGATGATCTTTATGCTGTGTTTTGCACATAATAAGAACATTAGGAGAATTTAAATTTAATTCAAAAACAAAGATCAATTTAACATATTCAATGCTGATTTTGAGCTTTCCGACAGAAAATTGCAATTTTTATAGCGTTCGAATCTCTGATGGTGTACGGTGCTTGATTTGCAAGACCTTAGCGGAAATTAAACACCAGCTACATTGTTGTTGCATGTTGCAAGCATTCATGGTATTTTGGTGAGTTAAGACGTCGAACCTAATATAACGGTGTACGATGTTGACAATCTAAAGGTCCATGGAGAAATGCACTAACAATTTCAGAATTCTGACATATTTGTTAATGAGAGGTAAAGGGAAATCCTAACGCCGTGTACGGTGCGGTGTAGGGATTGACCGATATAAGTATTGACAAATTGAGAAGTCTGGAAGGGTCACATGGGTTTCAATTTTATTGGTATTGGAATTTTCCTGTTTCAAGATATTTGGTCGATTTTAAAAATTATTCTTTTAAAGGTTCACCTATGAAACTCACTCAACAAATAAATAAAGAGATCTGGAGGAGAAAAATCAATCAACCAAATTCTTCCAGGTGAGCACAGTTACACGGAATGGGAAGGGCAGTTATATTAAAGAAAATATTGGGTTCTATTAATTTTGGTCATGCTTAATGCTATCCTGGTCACACTAGCTCGGATCCCAAATCAAACCTTATATTTTAGTAATAAAAATTAAAAATAATCAAAAAAGTCTTAGCAGACAATAATCGATAGGAACTTCAAATGTTTTCCGAATTTCACAGCTCTTAAATAGGTCACTAGCACTTGTTTCATTCTTGTAGTAAAGTTAAGGACATCTGGTGAATTATAGTCAATGGGAGCGATACCTTCTGAAGGGTACCTTCATCATGAAGTCAACTGATTAAGAAAGGAATAATAAATGGTACGGATTGGATTGGATTAATTCTGTTTCGGTATTGTGGATAAAACTCCGTTTTAGTGCATGGTGCCGAAGGTTCTAAACCCCAACATAGATGAGAAGAGATGGCATAATGAAGTATATATTTAGAGTTTAACAAAAGAGCCTAACTTACCTATGTTCATATTGAGCTGTAAGGAAATTAAGATGTTCTTCTTCACTTGTTACATTGTTAAGGTCTGTTTTATGTTAACATGTGCTCGGTGATTCCGTTTATTTAATAACTGTATTAACTGTTCTTGGGGTATTAATTCCTAAGATAAGGAAGAAAACGAGAGGGGAAACAAGAGTTCCCAACAGAGAAAAACACAAAAGAATTTGTGCAGCTCGAAACTCTAAAAGAACTTGGGAATGTAATGGATGGGTCCAAAGTAGGTTTGTAAAGGTTGCACGATCACGGGTCTGACTGCTGACCTACATAAGAATATATATAGACTGGTGGCAACTCAGCAGCTTTTCTTTGTTTCACAGATATTAAAGTGCAGCTGTAGGACTGGTAGAAATAGAAACGATGATGAATTTTGGGAAGGATTTGGTGACCGCGGAGGAGGTGGTAATGAAGTTGAGGCAACTGCAATTGCA
Source organism: Pissodes strobi (assembly GCA_016904865.1). Classification (NCBI taxonomy): domain Eukaryota; kingdom Metazoa; phylum Arthropoda; class Insecta; order Coleoptera; family Curculionidae; genus Pissodes; species Pissodes strobi. The sequence continues at coordinate 12,683 of MU187248.1, read as the reverse complement.
GATGATAGAAATGACGGATTGAAGCACTTTTTGGACAGTGCCGAACAAAGTCATTTTGAAGAAGAGGGAGAAGAATTATTCAGTAACCATGACTCTGTGTAAGTAGCGTAAATGATTGTGGCTAGTCTTCGGATGATGAAAAACCTTCGAGTGCTTTTGTGGACAAACAAACCAACGTTCTGGAAGTAAATGGATCGAAGGATGTTGGGGCAGATCAATTGGAATTGCAACGTTTATACTACTATGAAAAATGTAGCACTTACAAATGGGCTCAAGCGCCTCCATTATTCACTAAAACCCCACGGCACAATATTATCACCGCTCAACGAGGACTGAAAGGACCATCCAGAGTAAACCCGCCCAATTGTACGTGTATGCTTGTGAGGTTTCCGCTTTTATCGGACTTTTATACCTCCAAGGACTTTTCAAATCCTACCACGAGGATCTTAGATCATTTTGGGCTACGGACGGGACTAGAAGAGATATTTTCCGATGTGCTAGTTTGTTTGACCCAAAATAGCAACTTTGTAGCTTTTGAAAATATCTTCCAAAAATACGTTGAGGGTTCAAACCAAATCTGCCAAAGATGGATTGCATATGCAGGTTTTAGCTGACTCCGAGACTTACTACATATGAATGCGGAGTTGAAGCAGTGGCACACAGGAAAGAAAATTAATTTGGAAAAATTTCTAAGCTACATACAAAGAAAATATTTCATTAATCGCAAGTGGTTCTTCACTTGATAGAACGTACCAAAACTACTTTTCCATGCTTTTCCCGACAACAGTATTCTAAAAAATCATGTCTTTACACTCTAGTTAAGATACCAAGATACTCATTTATAAAAACACTTGTTCCAGAATTATGTGAATCATACTTGAAAATGCGCAGGAACATAATTCTCGAAAAAATCAAATAATGTGTGCAGATCTGCTTGGAGAAGTTTTAGGGAGGTCTCCATTACTTCCTCAACAACTTGATCAGTCGAAACGATGCCGGTGCGCAAATCGTTCTAGTGCAAAAGCGGGAAAACCAACAATTATTGCTCTTCAAAGTGCTTCATTGGTATCTCCAAACAGTACTTGTGTTTCTATATTTGTGTAGTGGTACTCACGGGTTAAGTATCATATATCAGGTGCGCTGGAGATTCCTGCATGATTTTTTCGACGAATAATTATGTGTAAAAAGCAGGAGTATAATTTCAAATAATATATATATCTGGGGAATTTGCCAATACGACCGATGATAATTATTATTTGCTTTGTAGCATGCATATACTGAACATACCTAATCGTTACTTGATACTCTATTACTAAATTATCGATAAAGCTATCATTTTCAGGTGCTTGCACACACATGTGCCATGCATATGGAATGTTTCCAAGTGGAACTAAATTGGAATAATTTTTTTAAGCTGTTTTAATTTCGCTGTTGTTAGCGGGCATATTTTCAGCCCATATGTGCTTCTCTTGCAAAATGAGGCCATGTTTTTTTCATATATTATATCGTTCGGATTGCCGTTAATATATTGTTAAATGACGTGACCGTTTATTGAGATTATGAAAGTTTCCTTGCATTTATATGAAGTGCAGATATTATTTTGCTGCGGCAGAACTGGCACGGCTCATGTTTAGAATATGGTTTCTTATAGATATACGGCTATCATAATTTCTCGGCCAAAACATACAGTAACTTACAATCAAAAATGACTTTAACAATCATGTCTTATCAACTTTGTACAGAAAGAGATGAATTTTCAGTCAAGACCAAGTGGAAGTAATTTTTTTCTGGATACAAGAACAGAGACTGAAATGTAGCAATTTCCAGACTTGAGCGGATTCAAAATTATTGGACCATTTTTATTGATGAAGCACTTATTGCGCAACCCTCTCGTCTTTGTAAATGCAATAATATAGGCAACCACATTTTCGCTGATTCTTGGTCGGTAATATATGTTTTACAGAGAAACGTAAAAGTCATTCCATTTTTACATGTGCAGCATGACCATAATGATATTACTTTTGATTTCATCGCAGAAGTGCCTCCAGGGTCCGGTTTCTGGGCCTCTACCCTTCATCAGCCAGGCTATCCTTGATGTGCCAGTGGTGGCTTGCTATCGAAGCGATTCGTAGGGTCTCAAAGTCCTACACAGATGTCAAGTTCTATTTGAACTAGGTACTGCCATCGTTTGCATCGTCGTTGTTGAGTCTCTTGTGTTGAGACTCCCACAAGGATAGCCTGGCTGATGAAGGGTAGAGGCCCAGAAACTGGTCCCAGGCGGCCTCTCGTCTTTCTCGCCAACATTTACAAGAAGCTATGTCAGGGTTTTGATTCAATTATTTTTCTGCCATTTTGTTTTAAATTGAAAACAAAAGTTTTCATAGTTTTGACATATAAAAAAAAATCTTGGCATGAATTTCTAATCTAAACCTTGTCTTTATGTACAATAAGTACAATAATATGGAGGAACTCACAATTTTTATTCACCTGTGAGAGAAAGATCACCACGTTCTCAGGATCTTACTCCACTTATTTTTTTTGTATGTGCGTTTACAACTAAACCTGATGGTCTAGAAAAATTTGGCAAAGAGTCGATGATATATAGTCAATGTAGGGCTGCCATTTTGTCTTTAAATTAATAATTGCAATAATATTATAAAAATCTACAAGACTTAATTCTGGAAAAAGGTGCGGTCTGCTATTTCTTCCCCATCTCCATTCGATGTAGTATTATTTAGTGAGGGTTTTACTAATTTCAATAACAGTATGAGCGTTATGTATACTTACTTAATCAAAGGTATTAGTAACATTATATCCGGAAGAAACTACGAAATTAAAAAACTCTTCTCTGATATTCGATTCACATGATTGTGCCTAATGACCCGAATACTTTTGTAATAGGGTATCGTATATAGCCAGAAAGTAAATATTAGTTTGGGAGCGATTTTCAATATAAAGGCACTAATTGAAGTCGATTTGCTGTCGATAAAAATTTACAGCCGACATGCAGCAAGTAGGAAGAGGCGTTTTTTTGAGGTTCAAATATTGGGATAGCTAACAATAATATTAATTGGGAAATATATAGCAGCCAATAAAAGCAAATTAAAATCAGAAAAATAGAAAAATGAGGCCTAATTATTACTTTCTTGGATTCCCTTATTATTCGTTTCTCCTCACTATATTAGTTATTTTGTAACATTTAGGAAATTACCATATACTTGTTTACTAATATTTAAGTTAAATTTCACCATTCAGTTTGCTATTTACATTCGCCATTTTGACAAGATCGAGTCGAAAAAAAATTGGAAATAAAGGTCTAAAGTTATATTTCAAAATAAGGCACTTATAGGAATGGTATTATCATATATTATACAAAGTATTTTAACAGTTCCTTCTTAATTTCAGGCAAAATCCAGAAATTTGTGTCTCTTCAATTCATTGTAGTGACCCAACCATTTTTTGGATAATATCCTGTGTTTTATTGTCCTCTGGTTGCAAAAGCTTGAACCTCAATATGGTTTTAGGAATACGCTTGTCGATAATGTTTTTGCAATTGAAGGGCCTACTAGTTAATTAATCTTACAAAATATATACCTTGTATGGGTGAATTGGGTCCTAGCTCCAATACTTCAGCAATATATTAACAGCGTTTTTCTAATTCACACATAGGAATGGTATTGTCGTATATTGTCCTAATACATGGTATAGTGATACTTTAATTTCGGGTGAAATCCAGTAATTTGCATCCACACCTCACTAACCGTTTTCTTTTGATAATATCCTTTGTTTCATCGTCCTCTGGAATAAAGAAAGTGACCCACACATGCGCTTACTTTTTCTAAAAATAAATATTTGATATTAAGTGGGTTACAAGAGCTTAAACTGTAATTTTGTTTTGGTAATTAGTTATTAGTTAATTTATCTCAAAAAATATCTATCTTATATGGATGTAGTGGGTCCCCACTCCAGTACTTTAGCATTATATTAACAACATTTTACTAATTTCAATATCAGTGTGGTGGGTTCCAATTTTTTGTCTGGGAGCAAGGTTGCATATTATTGACTGGGTCCTAGACCTGGCTTTATACTTTTTGATTTGTTTTATGTTTTGTAATATTTTCCTTTCAATATATTAAAACTCAACTTTCTCCTTTTAGTTTTCTTTAGCTTCTTTAGCGTTTCCTGAAAAAAAGGTGGTCAATTAGAACGTTTTTAAAAGTGTGAAATGGAATGAAATCAGCTATATAAATAAGCCCGATACAGGTCATGCCTGAAGGATTAACCTTACCTTATCTTGATTGCTATTGCCTAGTGGAAGTTAGTTATGGCCATATACCATTATAAAATGCGATAATATTTAGGCTTTCGTTGATTTTCTTTAACCTAACATTAATTTTCTTAACTGCTTGTGACATTAGTTAACCAAGTAGAAGTGAGTGTTGTGATTAGCTATGTTATCGATCCATGATTAATAAATATTTACTTGTGAGACCACTTGTTGTGGTTTAATATTGAAGATTATAGGTACAGTGAAGAGTATGCTTACCGGTGTCATAGTACATTAAATTATATTAACTACAAATACTTAAAACATGAGTGCTTTGCAGTGGCGGCTCGTGACAATAAGAACTGGTGAATCAAATTTAATTACCTCCTCCCCCTTTCTGGCGAAAGTACCTAGTATCAAATTTTACTTTACATCATTTTACGTATAGGACAGATTTTAAAAGGGAAAAATTACACCGGATCATAAACGGGAAACTTTAGTCATTTTTATTTAGTTCTATTATCGAAAACCGAACCGAAAACCAACAACAAACAGAAATTTCAAAAGTAATGCACGCACCTATACGCAAATGTAACGTCGCAACCACTGTTAAGCACGAATTAAAATCACCCGATATCCCAATTCGGAAATGGATCTTGCTCTCGAGGTGGTGTCATTCCCATAAGCGCTTATCTATAATATGCAGACATTATGGTGCGTTGCCATGGCAACCACTGTAAACAACTGCATCGTTATAAACGGGAGTTGATTCAATCAAGGCGAAAGGTGATTCGACACGGAATGAAAATTTTGAGCAATATGCCGATATACAATAAATAATTATTCGGGTTTTATCTTATATTTATAGCGATTGAATAACTCAACATCTTATAATTTAATGATGATTTATTTATGATTTAAGTTAATATACTATGTTTTAATGATTGTAATAATTCAAAAATAGTATAAGTTGGAAAAATCTAATGTGAATCATTGATTCACTTGTGTATTAAGCGAGCCGCCACTGGTGCTTTGGATCTTAAAGGACGCCATAACTCCAGGGGAACTAATCGGTCCAAGAACTTGGACTGAATTCTCAGAATGTGCCTGACTCCAACTTCCAGTTCAATGCAGTAAAGACCCAAGCAGCCACGCTTACCAAGAGGACATATGGGCCCTGACATTATTATGGCAGGATCGACCATTCATTCATCCTCGTCAATCGGACTACTGAGTGTCTCGGTCAACAGCAATATATCCTGGCTTGATCACGTTGCTAACATCGCAAAATCAACCTCCCAGAAGCTTGGTGCGCTATTTCGCAACAAAAACTTTATACACCGCAGCAGTTGCTCTTGCTCTACAAAACGCAAATAGGACCGGTCCTAGAATATTGCTCACCCATCTGGAATGCCGCCCCAAAGCACACACTAAGGCTGCTGGATTCCATTTAGAAGAGAGCTGTGCGCCTCATCGGCGACCCGTAGTTGACCCGGAATCTGGATAGTCTGGAACACCGCAGATATGTGGCCGAGATGTCAGATACTTTCAAGGCAGATGTTCTCACAATTTGGCCCGCTTCATCCCGCCCTTGGCAGCGCGGTCAGACACTCACAACAGACGGCTAGAGCGCACCAGTTCGTCATACAACTGGAGACACCTAGAACATCGCTTTACAAGAACTCCTTTGTCTGGCGCATTGCATCACTATGGAACTCACTTCCTGAACATCTGTTCCCCCTTATTACAACCTACAACTATTCAAGAACCGTGTCAATCAATATCTTTGCACACACACCGCTCGTCGAGCGCCATAGTATCTCATTTTAGTATCTGTGCCACTGCCATAAAAAATAAGGAACTAATTAGGAGCACGTTTTTACTGATATGTTAGATAAACTAAACAAATACTTATTTTTTTTTTTGAGGTCGGCGTATTTAATTAAATAGAGTAGGATTTGCAGATCAAAATCTTAGGTGATTGTTCAAAAATTGATGGAAAGTAGTGTTTATGTGGGACGTGTGGTACATAGCTCGTTGTAGGCTTGACCAGTTGAAATTGTAGAGAAGGAGGCCCTGTAGAAGTAGCGCGTAACCTTATCTTCATCATCTCGACTACGGGAAAATCTAACGAAGACACTCTTCAAAAGGGAGTCATATTGGTGTCGTGGTAGAAAAGGTTTTTGTGAGATCTTCTATTAGACCCGTTTGGAGACCTAGGCCATATCTTTATTGTTATCTTTTATTATATAATTTATATGGTGCCAGCGCTCACTCCGCAATAGTGTAGTTTTCTTATACGCTACCATATTCTGATGCCATGTGCCATGTGATGGTAATGTTTATCTGATATTCCTTATAGACCCTTTGTCTCGTCCATCCTGTGATCTGTGAAACAGCTTTGCTGATTTCAACGTAGATAAAATCCCATAGGAGATCAGTTGTACTCAGGATTGTATCAAGGTAGACTTGTATATATTGACGGAGTATTTCACTAATTATCCCTTATTAAAGCTCGATAATATTTCAGCTCGGAATTGATCCTGCACTGTGACAAGGAGAAAGTTCTTTCGACATTGTTGCCAAGTTAATGTCTTGTTTGGTATAATGCTATTACTTACAGGTGCTGATTGTAATTTTGACTGCGACGTAACGCGTGGATTATGTATTCCCACTGAGCATCTAAGAAGTAACTTCTAACTGATTCAAATAATTTAAATAATAAGTCCATTTATCGCTCAAATTGGCGAATCCGGTAGTATGACGTCATAACTTTCTGGTACTTTGTCACAAATAGTGATGCTGACAACCTGGCACGATGATGATTCTCCTGGTCTCATTATTTTTGGGTAAGCCAATTTAATCCTTATGTGATCTTGAAGGAATCAGTGCGTGGCTTTCAAAATTGGGATTTTTCGTTGAGATATTGATATTTAGTGTACAATATACAGGGCCTTAGTAAGGGAATTATTCAACGAAGCTCTTGAGCAGGATTATGGTCGTGGATGGCTTCTCATCTGATGGATGAATATATATGAGTGAAGATCTATAGATTCGGCCACCATGTAGGAGATTTGCCTTTCGAGAGTTGCCACAACCCCGTTTAACACCTTAAGGTATGTTGTTTAAGTAATCATAGTTATGATCTGGTCTGTTATTTCTTGATGTTCCGTAACTGTTTCTTTCATACTTTGGCTTGATCACCGTTTTAATTTACCCAATTTGTGTTTCAGGGGTTCAATGAGTTTTATATAAGAAAATATGAATATGTTGATGTTTCGCAGGTTTTTTCTGGTAGGCGAAGAGTCCCTATAGAACCGAGAAAGCTTTTTCTATAAGAAGAGTCCTACTTTTTCCAAAGAAGCTGTGTGCGCGCATTGGTCGTGTTTGTTTCATTCTGCCAGTGGCCTGGAGAGCTGCCCATCAGCTATTCAGCGCAGTTGATCGCACCATGAAGTTCAGTTACAAATTTTATTTTAATATTTCAACAGCTGATTAATTAATTATTAACGCAGTTATAGTAAACATTTAAACCTTTTATTTTATAATTTGGATTCCTCGTTTTGTATTAAGTAAGATACATATCTTAATATTAATTATTACCGTTTTAATTTGACTAGAGATTCTCATTATCATAACTATATCAATATCGAGCTAGATTGCACGGGTGTCTTAAGGTATTACAACTACAATATTGCTGGTTAGTATTGCGTTCTAGTGGCCTCAAGAAGTGTGAGCGGAACATGATCATGCTTTCGGTAACTTAAGAATTATTTATGTAACGTTGTGTTTGATACCGGTCACCATTTGTGGATATACTTGACAAGCATTTTATATTTCATATCATGATTGGCCAATGTTGTACGTTAAACAATTGATCTACCAATATCTTAAAGTATTTAGTGCCAAATCCCCGATTTTTGAAATTTCTTTGGGAAGGCATGAACTTACCAATTAGATTTTGAATTATCAAGGTCCAAATGCTTCAAGCATCAGACAGCTGTGATGTTTACCTTCCTCACCACAAAGTAAGATAAAAACCAGTGTTTAATCAGTATTTTGATTTGTGCTATGACCATTTTATCTCTTATTATAAAATGGCTTCAATATCAGCAATTTATGTGAAGGAAATCAGGAAAACAAAGAGGTACATCGATATTATAAACATTTAAATTTTGTCGATATTATTCCTTCATCTTACGCAGTCATCAAGATCACGTCGAATGTTTATTTAATAAACAAATTTGTAAAGAATTAAATTATAAAGCTGTCATCATTGCCTGATCAACCTCGTCATGTTATTGAACATTAGTTAAGTGACCTCGTGTGCCGCGCGCCGATAACTCGAGCATGTCGCGTGTTTTGTGTCTCTTGTCTTTTATTCCCATATAAATGCGCCCAGCAGTATTTTCAATACTAAAATGGCATACTGACGATAGATCCACTATTACCACAGTTTAAATATATCTATAGACTCTGCTATTACTATAATAAATAAACTTATAGGAATGCGTTTTAAAATTACGCCGCATCGCCTAATTTATATTACCCTGCTTTCAACAAAGCCAGTTTCTAAATATCAAGAGCACGTGTAACTGTTAAATGACATTTTCTAGGTAATTATGCGAAATTGCGATTAATAAGACCCAGATTATTTTTACCAAAATGCGTGTTCTGGGACATCTGCGTCGCAAAATATTCGCGCGGTATTTTAAGGAGAAAAAAATTAATAGCAACGCGGCAGCACGGATGACAGATGCAGAAAATGATTGAGGTAATAATTTATGGGAATTTAATGGCTTAGATGTACAAACGCCGTCGCAATCGGTTCCACTTTTTCCTAATAAGATTTTCTTTAATCAGTTGAAAAGTTCAAGGTCTCTCGGTGTTGTGTAAGATAATAAATCAATACTCTGTAGGCTTAAAACTCTAATTTCTTCCACCATATTCCGAACTCTAAGTCACTCGGATATTCTTTAACTGATTTTGAAATTAAATTAACTGTGAATTAAGCTCTCTAAGAGCAAACTGACTTAGATCAACGAGCTTAGAGCAATTAGGATCAACGATTGAAAAATGTATGCAAGGTAACCAAATTACTCGACTAGCTGCATGTGATTACTCTGGTATAGTACAAATCCATCATAAGCAAATGTAATAAGCTTACAAACAAACTATATCAGAAGTTTTGGGAAGGCCCATATACTGCACTTGTATATAATTTTATGTCGTAAGCCACGGCTAGTACGAGAGCGAACATCCTATCTAAACCAACTTAAAAAGCTTATTTTAAAAAAGCGCACGTTCCGAAAAAAACCTGTTTCCTACTACGACACTGCGTGTTTGCTAACAAAATATTAGATCTAACAAAAATATAAGTATAAACGAGCAAACACAATTAAAAAATATTATGCGTTTCATCATTTCCTATCTGACAAACGAGCGTACCATTTCATAACAATGCAATCGGATAACCCCGCGCGTAAGTCGCAGATGATTACACGAAGTTGTGTGGCGACAAACTTTCTGCAGCTGTCTAAGATAAGTTTTATCAATGTTATAATAGCGAACACCATTTTTCAACCGATCAACTAATTGCGCAGTGTGCTCTGTCAATGACCTTAGATTTTTTTTATGATTTGAATACACTGCTTACAAAGATTAGGTTTGAAATGGTGGCAGTTGGCCTCCTGTATTACCGGACCTGGACCTGGAATGCTGAAATCATGTCAATTAAAAGAATGAGCGTATATCTGGTTGGTGACTTTGGCTTCATCGTGATAAATGTATCTTGATTGCCTTTCTTACGTTTTCTCATTTACTCAAAGGCCGACGTCCATTCAGAAATTCGTCGCAGCTAGCCTCTATTCATCCCATCTGCTTAATCTAACATTCAATAACATAAACATATGAGCAGATAAGGATTGCTTGGAGGGCACTTCCCGTGCTGACAACTTATAATCGAGCTTATATTAACTACAGTTTTGTAGTTAATATGCTAGTTTTGCAACGTATTTTGTTAGCTTCTCGTTTGTTTATTATGATTCTAGTACACTGCTTATGATAATTGCAACGGGCTTGCTGTTACTGTCAGTAAATGCCGTATCAATTTTTCATCAAGATTAGACTTCAACTAGTTCAAAAATTGACACAGGGTTTATTAACTTCGCTGATTGGCCGGGGAAAAGATGGAATTTTTGTATCTTTAGCAAAATATTTACTGAAAACCTACAACTCTTGGCCTCATACTATCTTCATCTTCATTTTTAAAAGATCTCATAGACGATGCAAAGCGTAATTTTCATTTCAATCAGGCCTTCAGCCCTATGCTAATGCTATATTCATCACTACCATGAAAAGATGACCGCATTTTCCAATACTACCATAGATGCTTTCTAAATTTTCGAACACACTTCATGAAGATCTCGATCTAGGCCTAGAAACGAGGCTTTTTGAAACGGCATGATTTTCACCAACAACTTGAAATTTAGACGAAAGAAAGGGTTAGAAGAAAATAGATGATCTGTAATAGCATGATTTTACACTAAAATCGTATCGTTTTCAGTCATCAGATACCACCATTACATCCATGAAGAGATGTCTTCTTTTATTCAACGCTTCTATAAATGCTGTAATTGCTGTGTTGATTTTTAAGAATTCCAAAATCAAGATTTAAGAAAAGATCACAACAAGACGAAATTTTCTGCCACAGCATCATTTTCATTAAAGACGTGTTAGCTTTCAGCTATGAGCATGAGCTATTATCATTAGTACCATGAAGAACTGTTTTAATTTTTTAGAGCGCCCTTAGATGCTGTTTTAATTTTTTAACAATCTAAAATTTAGACATAAGAAAACAGATCAAAAGAGAAACAAGATTTTTCGCAACAGCATGATTTTCATTAAAGTCGTCGTAACGTTAAGCTAACATTATTGCTACCATGAGAGATGCCTTTTTTAATGCTTCCATAGATGCTGGCCTATTCTCATTACTTTTCAATACTCCCATAGATGCTCTAGAAATTGTCGAGAGAGCTTCAGATAGAGTCCAATATAGACCTGGAAATAGATTATGTTATAAGAGAAACGAAATTTTTGGTATCAGCATGAACTTCATTAAAATCGTAGCGCTTTCAGCCTTACGAAGGCATTACTTTTTAATGATCCCATAGATGCTGTTTTAATTCTTGAACACCGTGAAATCTAGATGTAGGAAGAGGTTAAGTAAAAACGGAATTTTCTGTAACAGCACAAATTAAAATCGTAACGCCTACAGCCTTAAGCTTAAGCGATATTTTCACTTTAGTAATGCGCTCATAGATGCTCTTTCAGTTCTTGAAAAACCTGAAATCTAGACGTAGGAAAGGGTTACTTGGAAAAAATTCTGTACAAGCATCATTTTTATTAAGAAATCCTAGCTCCTCCAGCTTTGAAATTCATAGCATGAAGAGATGTTTAATTTTTTTTAATGATTCCATAGATGCTGTTTTAATTCTCGAAAAACGAAAAATCTAGACCTAGGAAACATTATAAAAAATAGCATTTTTTGTAAAAGCACGATCCTCATTAAAATGTAGCGCCTTCAGCTCTAGCCTATTTTCATTACTTTCAATGCTCTCATATATGCTCTCTACATTGTCGAGAGAGCTTCAGACAGAGTCCAATCTAGACTTGGAAATAGATTCTATTATAAGAGAAACGAAATTTTTGGTATCAGCATGAATTTCATTAGAATCGTATCACCTTCAGCCTTAAGAATGCTAGCGTGTCTTTATTTTTCTTCATGATGCCATAGATGCCTTCTATATTGTAGAGAGAGCTTCAGATAGAGTCCAATCTAGACTTGGAAATAGAATATATTATAAGAGAAACGAAACTTTTGGTATCGGCATGAATTTCATTAGGATCGTAGCGCCTTCAGCCTTAACAATGCTAGCGTGTCTATATTTTTTTTTTAACGATCCCATAGATGCTCTCTAAATTATCGAGAGATCTTTTGATAGAGTCCAATCTAGAGTTGGAAATAGATTATATTATAAGAGAAATGAAACTTTTGGTATCAGCATGAATTTCATTAGGATCGTAGCGCCTTCAGCCTTAAGAATGCTAGCGTGTCTTTATTTTTTAATGATCCCATCAATCTCTCTAAATTGTCGAGATAGCTTCAGACAGAGTTCAATCTAGACTTGGAAATAGATTGTATTATAAGAGAAACGAAATTTTTGGTATCAGCATGAATTTCATTAGAATCGTAGCGCCTTCAGCCTTTAAAATGCTAGCGTGTCCTTATTTTTTTTTTCATGACCCCATAGATCCTGCCTAAATTGTAGAGAGAGCTTCAGATAGAGTCCAATCTAGACTTGGAAATTGATTATATTATAAGAGAAACGAAACTTTTGGTATCAGCATGAATTTC
>MU187247.1:36435-69529 GCA_016904865.1 Pissodes strobi | reverse complement strand
GTTAGGGGTGGTAGCAGACGCGTCGTATCGAGTAACATCATCGCGGGCAATTTGGTGCCTCTAGGCACTTGGAAAAGGGGCGGTCAATAGGTTTTTATTAAAATGTGCAAGAGGTAAGTGTAATTCTAAAGGGGGTTGGGGTGTAGTTACAGGTGGTAGCAGAAGCGTCTTATCGAGTAGCATCATCGTGGGCAATTTGGTGGTTGTAGGCTCTCGGAAAAGGAGCGGTCAGCAGCTTTTTTCGATGGTCAACAAATTAGGTAGACCCGCAAAATACTGCGAACTACATTTTTAAATTTGTACAATGTTCGCAAATTTCTTTGGAATGTGATTAAATAATTTCACAGTCTCATGCAATTATAGATTTTTTTTACCAGACTAGATCCAGGTATAGCCAGGGGAAGCAAGTGTTGCTGTCGGGTGGCATACCTACCCTCGCGAATAGCGAACCTCCTCCTATTTGAATAGAGCAGACAGACACTCTCCAAAATATACAGGCAGGGGAGTGTCAAAATTTTCTGAGATTGAAAAAGAGGCCTACATGATTCTACCAGGTGCACTACAAAGATAACGAACTGCCCTTTTCTGAGTTGCAAAAAGAATGTTGAATAAATAGTTACTAGCAGATCCCTACAAGGCTATTCCATATCTGAACTGTGACTCCATCAGAGCATAATAAACTCTTTTACCAATAGCAATGATTTTAAACAAGCAGATGCCACTTTCTTACTGAGGGTAACAATATATATGACTATCAAACCTGAGCCCCTTATCAATTATGAGACCCAGAAACCTTGGCTCACCCTACAGTGAAAGAGTATTAAAACATATAGTTACATTATCAATATTACCCGTAAAATAAATCAACTTTGTCTTTTCAAGATTCAACAAAAGATTATTTGAATCACACAAATCCTTTACTTTTTTCTGGTCATTTGAAATAGATGATGATAATGTTTCAATGTTCGTAGAGTGCCAAAAAATGGTTGTGTCAACTGCAAAAAACGTAAACTTCCCCCCAATGTCCACACTTGCAGATCATTCACTAAAATCAGAAACAACAAGGGACCCAAAACTGACCCTTGTGGAACACCCGAATCTAATCTAATAAGCTAATGCTTTCACTTCTGCATTGACTACCCTTAAATCAAAACGATCTGGTGATATTTCCGGATACCATTTGCTTCAAATCAGAAGTAGTAATGACATGAGGACACGAGTTCAACGTTTATCCTAACCATAATTTTTTAAAATAAAAATTATAACCTGGCTATATACTTGTACAACTTAAAATGATTCCTTTAGTTCATTTTCGGGCCTGCTACCCGAGAGGTTTGTTATACTCTGCTGCTACTTGCTACACTAGGTAACTTGTCAGCAGTGTTGCCAGAGTAACAAAGTAAAAAGTCGCCACCAGTGTTGCCGCTGGCAGGAAATGAAATTATGTGATGGCTAAGCCAAAATTATCAGATTTTGTTGTAAATTATGTTAAAACCTGAAGATGGCGGGACCAGCAAAATATATCTTCTGATTCGCCGTGAGGTTCGTTTTTTTGGAACCTTCCGCCGAGTCCTCCCGCCTAGCGAGTCCTGGGCTTGCGCGCGCATCACATTGTTTACATCTGTATTTTTTTCACTTCACGCAAAAAAAAAAACAAGTCTTGCCACTGGATTCGAACCCGGGCCGCCTTGTCACAAACACAGCATCTAACCACTGCACCAAGAGATCCGCTGGAAGCTTCCTTGGATCATAAAGACATCTATTTGTCAGAAATGTATTTATGATGCGCGTGCAAGCCCAGTACTCGGCAGGCCGGAGGATACTTAAAAAAAAGCTTTGCGATTCGCCATTATTAAAAATTTAAAATTTTGCTCTTACTTACGCCATGAACAAAGAGATGGCGCCGAAAACAAAGCGATCTTACAGTGACTTTGGAGATCTTGTAACCTGTAGCAATACCTCCTAAGGTAATGACTGTAGGCGATCTTAAAGTCTTAAAGTCACTGAATAGGTATCCACCAAAAAATCATTGCGAGCAAACGTTTGCAGTTCTTTTATTGACAATCGTCTCCACCAGCCAATTATTCGCAAACAACTGTACCCAAAAAAGCAAAGCGCCCATACAAACAACAAATCCCTTTGATGTACCGACACCGCTCGAAACACGACCAAATGATTGCAAACGTTTGCTAATGCGCGTGATAAACGTCTCCACCAAACAAACATGGAATTTGCAAACAATCGCAAACGTTTTGCGCGCTTGGTGGATACGCACCTTTAGATGTCTCCCACTCGAATCGGTTGTTACAGTGGCTCTATCTTGTATAGAACTACTGTATCGGTGGTTTTCTACTGCCTCCCTCTATTTTCAAGTAATAAAAGCTAGGCATACAGTTAGAGAATACGAGTTGGGGCCTTTTAAATACTTTAAATCTTACAGAGCCTTTTTCTATAAGGCTACTGTATTAAATATCAAATTATATTATTGGCAGAATAAATTATTGTCTATTAAAATTATGTTAAAATTGATAATTATGCCATGTTCAAATTTTGTATCAGACTGCTGGCAAAATTATGTTAAAATCTGATACTTATGTGACAATCGGCAACACTGGTCGCCACCGACTGGTATGAAAAGTCGTCATTTTGTCGTCACATCTTCTTCGAAATATTCAGGGCAGTAAACTGTCAATATTAAGTAAACTTGTTTGCGTTTTTTTGAAGAACATACCAAAACATTTATTTATTTCTCAATTTTATTTATATTAAAAAAATAAATAAATAAATAAAAATCAAACTATTTTCGTATTTCATAATATCACCCATTTTAGTGTAACTAGTAACTGACACAGAGATGTAGTAGTGTAGCACGTAATAAAAAATTAAAATATCAACGTGCCGATTTCCAATTTGCCGATACAATGTGATGATGCAAATGAATATTGAGTAATGTTGCAATAAGTAATAAACAGTAAAGCCGGTAGTAAACAATAAACAGGTAAGGTTGCGGTTGCGTGAAAAACGAAAACGTTAATGCGCCGTGCTGCCGTGCTTCGGGGAAGCCCCAAAATTTGACAGTCCAAAGTACCCCGTGGTGTGTTTAGATATATAAGACACTCAGGACAGGAATGATTGTGATGTCATTAATTTAAATATATTATACTGATACGAATACTGAATTCTTATCAATTCTCCATTTGATAATTAAAAATTTCGTAATATGAAAAAGTCGTCAAAAATTACACGATTTTAATAAATCGTCGCCACCCTTTAATCAAGGCAAAAAGTCGTCATTTTGGCGATATGTCGCCCTAAATGGCAACACTGCTTGTCAGACGAATGAAGTTGTTATAGTAACCATCTGTTTTCTCGTGCGACACTCACGCGTCCAATCCGAAGTGGGTAATGCAGGTTACCATATCTTTGATTACATAACTAAACATTGGCTCGGTGGAGTTTCGAGCACATACAAAAATAGACAAAATAAGCCACACACAGAAATATCCAGAAAAAAATCTCGGATTGCAACTAAAGTCAGAACATTTACATCACAGATTTGGACAATGAGCTTAAAAAAATAAACACTATCGAATTTCATTAATAAACAATAGCGTTTAAATCAAGTCGACGCTACTTGTATTTATGAAGATGTAAAAGGTTTTGTATGTGGCGCATAATACGATCATTTACAGTCTTACGCCACTATGCTATATTAGCCGCTTCTGATTGGTGGGTTAACGTCACTGTAGAGTACTGTTAACTCTTCACGCCCAAATTTACAAAAATAAACAAACATAACCTTACAAAAAATAAACGAAACATGTCTTGCCCGGTGCCCCTAACGGGAATTGACTGCGGGACGTCTACAATTCAAACGCAGAATCTGACCACTCGACCAAAACCGGACCTGGTGGAACAAACCAATGAATAAAGAAGAGTAAGGAAGGAGTATATCGGCCATTTGACAGATCATTAACGAAAATGAATAAAGAAGAGTATATGGAACAATAATAATAATAATAAAGCATTTATTTTCTATCTTTAAGTTTACATGTCATGCTTATATCTAATCTATTATGTGCGCATTCTTCCCCTACTTATATAATAAGAAACAGGGATGCATTAGTACACCCAGAGGTTGGCTGATGACGGCCATTAGTTAAATATATTGCATATGTAGTGCATCAAATCGTACCATTTCCTGGAGTTCTAACTCCTTATATAGATGTATCTGTAATAGACCTAGGTATAGTTCAGTTACGTAAGATTAAGGCAATATGTACAGTTAAGGAGTTTTTAGAGGAAAAAGTTGAACAAAAAACCTCTTTAATATTTCTTTGGTTTGTATATTTAGGGTCAATGACCTTATGCTTGATCTTAAAACCTCTTATTGCTATATATGTACAGTATTTTTACATTTAATTACAAGTGGAACTGGCCTGTTCCCCCCCCTGCCTCGGAGGAATCTGTCAGCTTTCCTTGTTTGTTTAATATTTAAATTTGTATTTACATTTATTTCAAACTAAGGTGGCTCCAATTCTTCGAAGAATATCGGAAGGTTTTTATATATTGGACCGTGCTTAATATTTACATGTTGACTGTATCTAATATTAGTTAGGTTTCTGGTCAACTGTGATTTGGTGAGACGAAATTTATAGAATTTATTTGCAGTAGCGTCGATGTGGTCACTGATGGTTTCAATGCTAGCCATATTATGCAAGTCACGTATTCTGGTAGCTCTCGGAGCGGAGAAAGCTCCTCTAAGGAAGCGATTTTGGACTCTTTGTAGTCTTTGCCTCTGTGTAGCGCTTGCCTGGCACCACACCGCCGAACCATACAGCATTGCCGGACGCACTATGCTTTTGTATAAGATTAGCTTGTTTTTGGGACTAAGGATTGATCTAGGCTTAGATATCATGTGCAGCTGATGGCTGATGTAGAAAGCTTTTCTTAGCGCTTGCGTTACATGTTTGTGAAATTTAAGTCGTTCATCTAGGGTTATGCCTAGATATTTAACAGTCTGTTTTGGGAATACTGCTTGTCCGTTAATGCTTATGGATGTGATCCTATGGTTAGTGAACTTCCGGGTAAAGACCGCTAACTCTGTTTTAGAAGGATTTATGTTAATTTTCCAAGAATCGTAATAAGGTATGAGTTTTGTTAAGTGATAGGCTAGCCGACCTTTCGCTGCCTGTGCGTAGTACGACTTGGCCATTATAGCCGTGTCGTCTGCGTACAGCGAGAGGTCAGTAATTGGGATTTTGGGAATATCAGATATATACCAGTTGAAAAGGTGTGGGGAGAGCACAGTTCCCTGCGGGACTCCGGCTCTTATGACTTTTTGGCTTGAAATTGATTTGTTTACTTTAACGCTAAATGTTCTATCTGAGAGGTATGAGGCAATCAAGGCTACCGTATAGAGTGGCATACCACACACTGCGTACAGTTTATATACCAGCCCCTCATGCCACACTCTGTCAAATGCACGTTCTATGTCTAACAACAGCATAACCGTGTTTTGCTCGGAATTAAAACCATCGAATATGTTTTGCACTATTCGTGCGGCCTGCATATCCGTGCTATGGCCTTGTCTAAAGCCAAATTGTTCAGGTGGTAAGATATTTAGATTTTCAACTGTTATTGATATTTTACTTAATATAAGTTTTTCGGCGACTTTACTAAGGGTGTTTAGGAGGGAAATTGGACGGTAGGATTGTGGGAGCTTGGGGTCTTTACCCGGTTTATGTAGCATGACCACGTTTGCGTGTTTCCACGTTTGCGGGAAGTATTGTAGTCTTACTATCGCATTAATAATATGAGTGAATTGAACTATAGACTTACGAGGCAAGTTTTTGATCAAATTATAAGTTAAAGTATCAGGCCCGGGCGCTTTATTATGTGGCAATCTGCTAATAGTAGTAGCTACGTTGCGTGGCGTTATTAAAAGTGACTTTAACTTTCGTGGTGGGATAGGATATTTAAAACGTTTGAAGGCTGCAACAGATTCGGATATAGCCGTTTGAATAGGCGTGTTGTCCGGCGGGATATTATGTACAGTTTGTAAGTATGTGGCAAGAATTTCAGTTTTTTCTATATCTTTAATTTTTTCTTGACCGTCGTTGTCAATTAAAGAAGGCATTGAATGCCCATCTTTGCGAAGGTTTTTTGCCAGCCTCCACAGGGAGTTGTTTGAAGTGCTTAAGCTATTTATATATTGTACCCAACAGGTTTCCTTATGTTTACTAATTAAGGATTTAATCGTGTTACTTAAACTATTTACAATGAGTCTGTCTACATCAGTATGCGTCCTATGCCACCTATTCCTAACTCTATTTCTATAATTTATAATTTCTATTATATAGTTTGGCAAGGGCTTTATTCTGTTTTTAACGCGCATTTTAGGAACTAATGCGTTCCGGGTTTCTTGAATATTCCTAGTCAAAATTCTGACCTCGTTTTCTAGGTCGTCAATTGATTCAATTTGCTTAGGGACATTCGTTATCTGGTTTAATCGTTCTCGAAATGTTCGCCAATTGAAATCCTTGTAAGAAAACACTGTTTCTACTTGTGTATTTGTAATATTATTCACTGATATTTCGATGGGCAAGTGGTCTGAATTTAATTCATTAAGAGCTTGTAGATTTGTCAAATTATTAATGCCTTTACTAATGGCTAAATCTATATAAGTTGGCCTGGTATGGTGTGAATAATGCGTAGGGTTATCCGTAACATGTAGTTGAAGCGCGGGATTAGTCATTTAACATATGCCCATTTCTGTTCGGTCTGTGATTTCTCCAATTAATATGTTTAGCATTGAAGTCACCCATCAGTATCCCTCTGAAATTCCGAGGAAAAAACACTGCAATATCATCCTGCGTAAACGCGAGATTTGGCGGTGCGTAGCCCCCACTAATCCATAGGTCATCCTCTGTCTGCAGGCAGACGTGCTCTACTATGGTTCTAAGCCCCAATATTCTTTTGTATGGAATCGACCTATGAATTAGGCAGGCCACGCCACCGCCACGTCCAGTCGGCCTATCGGCTCGTTCGACCGTATAACCCGTAAATTTCAGTTTGTCCAGTTGCCCTAATTTTGTTTCTATAAGAAAAACAATTTGATAGTTATTATTTAGTAAAAAATAAGACAATTCCCCTATCTTAGATTTAATACTATTGCAGTTCCATGCCAAGATTTTGGGCATTTAGAAGTCAAAGTTATTAAGCTCCTCTGTAAAGAATCGAATAGATTGCTGCATAACAGCCACTTTGTTTCCATTACATGAAATTAAAATATTTAAATATCTATCTAGAGCTTTTAATAGCTCGTCTAAATTGACTAAAGTGTTAATTTGATTAATTTTTTCATTAATTTCATGGAAATTGGTACTCAGACTTGGCACACTACTTACATTTTTGTTTGATTTATTTCTATTAGGCATTTCCGGGAATTCTCGATGGTAGGAGACGGCAGAAGGTCCTGGAGGTGGATCGGTAACCTGTTCTAGGCCCTGCGGGTTTACCTCGCATCTTGTCTGCAAGTTGGCATGCGATCCAGCCGGGATAAAATCACCAGAAAGTTGCCTTCTGTCCCGCCAGGCGGGCTTCACCGGCGGTGGGGCAGGAACAAATTGAGATCGGTCTCTTTGGATTGTTTTAGGCTCTATTTGTTTGAGCCTAAACAAATAGACAGGGCATTGTTCGTCGATTGAGCGATGTTCTCCGCCACAGTTCGCACATTTCATTGTTTGCGAATCACAATTAATAATTTCGTGGTTTTGAGCACACCTGCTGCATTTTAAATCGCGTTTGCAATATGTAGCCGCATGACCTAGCCCTTGGCATCTTTTGCATTGTATAATTACTTTGCTGGTTTTCCGGTTTTCCCATAGAATCCTTACATTAAATAGTGTTTTACACTCTTGATTGAGTCTTTTGACTGTGTATTGATTATTTACAACTACGAGAAATAACGGATCTCGTGTTTTCTTCATTAGATACACAGCCTTTGCCTCGATGTTCCATTCTTCTTTTAGTTCATGCTTTATTTCAGTGATTGAAATATCGCCATCCAAACCCTTTAATACGAAGGCGTGAGTTTTCATATTCCTCTCTGCATAAGTGTGGTATTCCACATTTTCTCCGTCGAGGGTTCTCTTTAGTGTCAACCAGTCCCTAGTTAGATCACAATAGATAATTGTGGAATACCTCGCATATTTGACTTGATATTTGTCGATATGTAGGGTCTTCAGTGTGTCTACTAGAACTTGGTGGGTGCCTATCTTGGATCTAATTACTATTGGGGGTGGTTTTTCTATCTTTTTTGCTTCCTCCTGTTGTTTTTGGGGCGTTTTGGTGTTTGTGCTTCTTCTAATTGCTGTCTTAGCTTTTGGCCTACGGCTTGTAGTCGGCGCATACGTTGAAGTTGTGCTTTCTATATCGCTGGTTTCAGCGTCCACATTTCTAGGGAGATTATCAAACCTATTTCGAAGTTCAATGATTGGCGCATCAATGCCAGTATCTAAAGGCTTTGCAACAAAAGCTTTTTTAAGGGAAATAGTCTTAAACGGAGTTTTAAAGCCGTCTTTATCTACATTAGGGGCTCTATTCATACCACTATCCGTTGAATGTTCTAATTCCATCGAGGCATTAGGACTGTGTTCCCCAGTTGTGGACGTAGTTTTTTGTAACGATTTTTCTGATAATTCTTGCGCGTCCTTTGTTTGGTGATAATGCGACACTGGCGATTTCGATTTCGGTGTTCTTTTTGGTTTTCGAACTCTTACCAGGTCGTGTACAACTTGCAGATGTTCGATTGCCTTGTTCATATTAAGTGAAAAAGATTCCCGCGAAATTTCCGGTGGTACTTTTCGCAGATATTTCACGTACATGTCACAGGAATTACATTTACCGTGATATATCGAGAGTTTTGTTCTGATATATTGTATTTTCTTCAAGGGGTCGACATTATCCGATGACGTGAAGGAGAGGAGGGACGAATCGGTGTCTTCCCCCTCGTCCATCTTCCGTTTAACCTGCTGGGTTTCCGAACCCTGCAGTTTTTACGGCGTTAAATATAAGCTATGTAGCTCGCCTTTTTGTACAGAACGTAAATAAACAAAATATTTATTCGGCAATTTTTTGTCGCGATAAACGATTTAAATCTCGCTTGGCTCAATTGTACAGGGAACCAATTTTACCTGTTCTTCGATCAACGCGTGATCGAAGACTAGTATATGGAACAAACTGACTGGACCTTAGATAAATTGAGTGACGTTATTCCACCAATCAGAAGCGGCTGAAATAGCATGGTGGCGTATGACTCTAAAGGATGCGTATGAAGCTATAGGCGTGACGTCGCTCTTGCCGCCCGTGTTCGCAGTTTGCTTCACTTTTATCAGTTGATTGTTAGTTTCAAGTTTGGATATTCTTTGGTTTTCAATGCTCGACTTGAGTACTTTCCACAAAAATAAAACAGGGAAATTAAATGGCTGATAAGTTATAAGTGTGTGCCAACGCAGTTGTCGAATAAGAATAGTGTTTTCTGCATTGCGTATTTTCACTCTAAAGTGTTTAACTGTCTTCAAATATTATCTTTGCCAAAAGTTATTGTCAGAGAGGAAAAAAACTTTAAAATTATTGTCATGACTCATCTAAATCGTGTTTTAATTTTTTTTAAAGTGCTTACCTGAAAACCCAGTTATTTCATGAAAAGAACGTAATTTAAGTTACAAAATTTTGGTTTTTATTTATAAATATAATTACCCTACATTATATTTAATGACAATAAAATCCTCTACTCGCCATTAAGACGAGAGGCGCTTATCACTTCATAGTCGAATTCGAAATTTCTTTTTAATCAAGATCATTCATAATGATCAAGATTTACGGCCGGGTCCATATACGTTTTACGTATATGGCCGGGTCAGACCGCCATGTTATGGTGTCAAAGGCAAGTCATCAATGTTACAGTTTAATTGTATGTACACAAGCAGAACTTTTTGATGTGTAAACATCTTACGCGGCGGTATGAGGGTAAATCTCGGCAAATGGGACGGAAAATGTGCAAGTGGCTGTGACATCATAATCATGCGCAGTGAATTTACTATGGGTTACTCAAATATTTGTGCATGTCGATATAGGATATGTTATCAGTGTATCGAGAACTAGCAGACTCGCTAATTTTTTTTTAGAAATATCCGCCCGAGTCCTCCCTTATAAAAACATTTCTGACAAATAGTTGTCTTTATGGTCCAGGAAATTGCTTTCAGCGAGCCTCCTGACTCAGTGGTTAAGGCCATTACAGACACTTCGCATAACACCGTAGCATAAGAGCTTAAGGGTTTTCGACCAATCACAGCCGATATATCGAACGCCATAAGAATTATCCGTAAGAATGAATAATTACGAAGGTTACGCTATGCGCGGCCAATTAAACCCTCTTGTTTTAGTCATATGTCCGTTCGATATATCGTGTCTGTGATGGCCTTAAAATGGTGCCTTTCTGATACGGCGGCACGGATTCGATTCGAGTGGCAAGAGTCAAGGCATGTTTTTGAAGTGAAAACTTCTTTAGGCGCGCTCAGCACTTTTTTTGTGGGGGTTGAATGAGACTGAGCCCTCACGTAACGCCGTCACGTAACGCTCCTTCTACTGGACAAAATGGTGAATGCGCTTATTATAATTATTACTGCCTTGCCCCGCTGGTTACTGCCTGGCATGTTCCCGTATAGGTAGAGGGCTTAAATTTTCAGGGGAACCTGGCCGAAAACGTGACTCCGTACACCCCCCCCCCTTCCGTTTGGCCAGGGGAGGGGGAAAAGGAAAAACTTAATTAATTTCGGGAGAACGAGAAGAGGTACGGGGTCGAAATTTTAATGGTAGGTGCGTCCTTAGATCATACGGGGGAGACTTTGGGGGAAAAACCGTTTTTCGCCCGTATCTCTGCAACGATGGCTCGGATCGAAATTCTGACAAAAGATGACCCCGCTTGTTGAAGTTTTCACTTCTATCGTGTGGTCTTAAGCACACACAATTTTTTTTAAGGTTATGCCTGTAAAAAGTTTTTTCTTAATTTTGGGAATGCCTTGGGTTAGTTTTGGTTAGTTTTTGTTGGTTGCGCACCGTAGCGAGTGCAGGGCATTGCATGAAGTGACAAAAACACTGAACTTGAACTTTGAATTGTAACCAACTTCAAGAAGAGGGCAGTTTGGCGCTGCTACGAGGCAATTTGCCAGTATAGCCTCCGTCCGGGCTTAGTTAGAGCTGGGGCGACCCATCCCAGATAAGTTACACCCTTGTTGGATCGAGGGCCCTATTAAAGGGCGACCGCGACTATAGACAAACACTTATACACTGAAGTTGCACAGACGACGCTGGCTAGAACGTCCGTTTCTTCCTTGGGGAAACAAATCGGTCCTAGCCGCTACAACCCGCGATGTTACCTCAGCCAAGAACGAATCGGAAGTGACAAAAACACAAATGTAAACATTGTGATGCGCACGCAAGCCCAGGACTCGTCAGGCGGGAGGACCGAGCAGATATTTCCAAAAAAAGGTCTCATACCATTGACATTCCACTCCTTTTAAACGTCAATGGCACAACAGAAAGTGTCTTTTTGTTTTTGTTTACAATTGTTTCTGAGGTTATGGTTTCGTCTTAAAATTATATTTCAATTTCTGGTTAATGGGGTTGTTTTGTTGTATATCGGAACCAGAGTTTTATGGTTTTATAGGAGGCCGCTAGCCAGATTTGTGAAAAATCACAAAGTTGAATTGCATTTTGAAACCTACTGGACATGCTTTGATATAAAAATGCTGATTCCAATTTTGTTACTATTCTTTCAATTTCAACTTATATACTCATTCAAAGAGGATAATTTTACAGAAGAATTATTGATAAAACCTTTATTTAGTGAACAACTTTACGCTCATTTCCAGTTCGCGACCGTTTGGAATATAAATGACAAAAATGAAAAATGTAAGTATTTTATATCTTTCATAATGTTCATTTCATTCCATTTGAAATCTGTAAATATCTCTTTTTTTAGGACATCTTATTGGAATAAAAGTTTTTCTAAAACAGAGTTATCCACAATGCCAAAACAATAATTTTTGCATTTTCAGGAGATGATTAAAATTAAACTTAAAATTTACCTAACTATTTTATACTAACCGTTGGCTTAATCAAGCGGAACCAAAAAGGACCAATCTTGGGATCCTACTAGTTATGCTCGATCAACCAATACAATGGACTGTATAGAATAGGCCCTCTATCTAAACTGTTCTTACATTTAATAACTCCCATACTTTTGTATGCATCTAATAATCTCCTATCAGATATATTATGAATTAATTTTACATTTTTAATTGTTATTCTATCATTGTTTTCAAAAACATGCTCGGTAACACTTGATTTTTCTGTTCTACCATACTTTAAATGTGCTATGCATTCTTTGAATCTCGTCTGTACAGATCTTCTAGTTTGCCAAACATATTTTTGGTTACAATCCATATATCTAATTTCAAAAATTCCACTTTTTTCCAATATATCCATTTGGTCCTTTGGACTGCCCAATAATTTCTTGATATTCAACTGAGTTTGATATACTAATTTTAAACCTTCTTCTTTAAAAACTTTTTGGAGTCTTCTAGTATACTGAGGATTATATGGTATCGAGATATTTTGTATTTTCATCCTGATAAACGAAAGAATGAATGATTTTATTAGTAGCAAAATGCTAATACAAAGTTTGTACAAAGTATACAACATAATTCTCAATGCTAAATTACGATAGTGTCTTTCACATGTTTCAAACAATATTTCCTAAACTGTTGTAGATTTTGACAGTCCTTCACATTATTTGGCAGTGCGTTGTACAGTTTTAGTCCTCTATGGAACAAATTTTTCTGGTCAGATGTTCTGGGCACTCTTCTTATATAAAAATTATCCGCATGTCTATGTACACATTATACAGTTCTCCAGTAAATGTCTTGGTAGCAGCCCATGTATCATTTGAATATAAATATTAATGTATCCAAATATATTGATTGTCGTACACTCTGAATACCAGTCGCGCCTAGCATTGATTTTATGTTAGTATATTTGATAGTGTCTAGTATTACGCTTAGTGCTTGATTCTGTATTTTCTGTATTGTCCCAATTTCACTGTTATTAAGAAGAAATAGTATTGTGGGACAATAATTGAAAAGAGGCATTGTACAGCGTAGTTTTCAACCATTGACTCAAGGTTTTTCTCATTCTTTCCAACACATTCACTTTTCTGGCAATTTTGCTAGTAATATACTCAGCAAAGAAGTGGAATCACAAATGGTCTTTCTAATCACATGCCTATTAATTAGTTTATCTACTAAGTTATTATTGAAAACATTAACTTTCATTATACTCTTAAATGTCTCCTTTTCAATATTAAATATTTCTCTGCTGAGAGGAAAGTTAACCATATGGTGTACTAAAAAATTAAAGTTGGCGATTTTGTGTTGGTTGCAGTGAAAGCAGTTATTAGGAATATATCCGTTAGTGGCAGTATTTTTTCTAGAAATATCAAATTCCAGTCCGTTATTATTGTTCCTAATTAATGAAGTATCCAAAAATGAAAGTTGACCATTGTTCTCGACTTCAGAAGTAAATTTATTAGTGGGGAAAGGGCTGTTTAGTTTTGTTGCAAAATTTTCGATATTAGCGGTTTTTGTGTCGAAAATCGCGAAAATGTCATCCACATACCTGTACCATACCCTTGGAAAATATTGTAACTCCTGACTGATTTCATTTTCAAATCTACTCATGAAAAAAAAATGCTAAAAACGACGATAAACAGTTGCCCATTGTCGTGCCTTCCAGCTGTTGATAATAGTTATTTTTATATTGAAAATAATTTTGATCCATGCAAAGTTTGGTTAAAATTAAATATTTTTGTTTGATTTTGTTATCCAAACTATTCACCAAGGTATTGCAAGATCTGTGATGTTTCCTTAGATTTCATAAACAAAATTAAAAGTACGAACCTTAAGGAAGGTGAAATTTTAATCTCATTTGATGTTAGCTCATTGTTTCTTAGTGTACAAATTCCACAGACCTTTTAGTGAATTACTTGAGATGAATAGTTTTGATAACAAAATCAAAGAAGAATATTTAACTTTAACCAATCTTCGCATGTTGCATGGATCAAACTTATTTTCAATATAAAAATAACTATTACCAACAGCTTGAAGGCACGACAATGGGCAACTGTTTATCGCCGTTCTTATCTAATCTTTTCATGAGTATATTTGAAAATGAAATCCTCAATGAAATCAGTCGGAACTTCAAATAAGTATTTTGGAAGGGTATGGTACAGGTATGTGGATGACATTTTCGCGATTTTCGACATAGAAATTGCTAATATCGAAGATTTTGTAAAACAGCCGTTTCCCCATCATTAAATTTACTTATGAAGTCGAGAACAATGGTCTTATTAGACGCAAATAAAAGTATGGAAATTATGAAATGTAAGAATAGGTTAAGATGAGAGATGCAATAAATAAAATAAAAAATAAACCATGCACAGATATTTATAATCTAAATATTTAAATTATAAAAACCCCTCAAAACTTATTGATTCCACCTCTTACAAAATTATTTAACTTATGTGTTAGGGAATGTACTTACCCAGACTGTTTTAAGTTAGCAAAAATAATTCCCATACGCAAAAAGGGAAACCTAGATGACCCAAATAACTTCAGACCAGACCTATAGCATTAATACCTGTATTATCAAAGGTGTTTGAGGTTATTTTCAGGGAGCAGCTATATAATTACTTTGAGTCAAACTATCTTTTTAATGAATGTTAATCTGGCTTCAAAATGGGAAAGTCAACTACCCAGGCTCTACTGAGGATGGTGGATGGCATAGTCAGGTCCATTGAGAGGGGGCAGTATGTGGAGGTTGTATATTTTGACCCCATTCACATTCGATTGTGTTTCACACAAAATTCTATTAGAAAAGATCTTTCTTATTACCAAAACCATTGTTTCTCTGATCACCTAATTTTAAACCTATTAATGAGAATGATGTTTATCTAGCTATTGCTGACCAAGTCAAATGCAGTTGGTTTGACAACATTAGTCTTAGTATGTTAATTTGTCTATTTGTTGTGAATAATCTGGTTGTAGTATTTAATGATGACTGTTATCCAGAGGTCTGAAAGCTGGAAAGTTGCAGTTTCAAGTTTCAAACCAGGAAAACTACTTAAATTTGCGCCCAATAAGCTTTTATCGTCAATTTTATTTGTAGTTTCTAAAATTCTGGGAAAGATTTTATTTAGAATGATCATTGAATATGTTAATAAATATAACCTGTTACCACCTACACAATCTGGTTTTCTGGTTAACTTTAGTACTTCTGCTTTGCACTGCATACTTTGCACTGACTATTGCAATTAATGAGTCTCAAGTGGCAAGTCGAACTCTTTTGGACTATAGCAAGGCATTTGATCTAATAAATGACGAGTTATTGCTTGCTAAACTGGACTTTCTGGACTTTGGAGATATTGCTTGTAGGTGGGATGGGATCTATTTGTGTAATTTTTTAGAATAGCGGCTTTAGCAATTTTTATAATTTTTTTTAGAGATAATAAGGAAACAGTGTTATAAGTCATGTTTGACCATTAAAATGTTGGACCAATAATTAATATCCAACAAAAGCCTCCAAAGTTTGAGTTTATAGGTACATATTTGCCAAATATTCCACTTAATGCACTGTCCAGCGAAACCAACAAAAACTAGCCCAAACTAATGATGTTTGGTGATTATGAACATTAAGAGCTTCAAAAGAACTCTTATTTCTACAGACAAGCATGATACATACATAAATATACAAGGCGTAAACAATATTCCCATCTCCATAAACACGTCTTGACACGACTGGTTAAAATCCTTTTTTTGGATTTGTAGTAGAAGTGTAAGTAAGTTAGTGGTTGTAACTCAGTTTAACCTTAAAATTCGAGCTATGGAGGCTTTTTTATGCTTAACAATGATTTGCCCAAGATTTAATTCAATTTCAATTTCAAATTATTTTATTCTTGTTAATATAGCATTACATATTGTGATCGATTTTAATCCTTAATGATGCAGCCATCAGCATTTTGTAACATATAAATACGCAGGCAAACGCCAAGTTCATCAGGCTTTCGGATCTCTCAATTCTGCTCAATCTAGTTGCGGGGCAGTACACAGGTACGTCCACTTCT
The DNA here is from genome assembly GCA_016904865.1 of Pissodes strobi. Lineage (NCBI taxonomy): Eukaryota > Metazoa > Arthropoda > Insecta > Coleoptera > Curculionidae > Pissodes > Pissodes strobi. The sequence continues at coordinate 53,286 of MU187247.1, read as the reverse complement.
AGTTGTTCTATCCCACAACCCCCATATCGGTGAACACCTACGCACAGGCATAGGGCGATCAGGTCCTTACCTAACCTGGATGAACGTATGCACAGGTATACGGCATTCGGGGACTACTAAAGGTATAGAGAGAGTCGAATTTACGAGTGGAGTATCAGAATTTCCAGTAAAGGGATAGTTTTTGGGGAGTTTTAAAAAGTAGTGAAAGTGCCTTAGCAATTTGTGATAAACTTAAACCAGAAAGACTTACCTTATAAATATCAGAACGAATACATAAATAAAAGACAACTCCGCTCACATAAACTTTATTAATAAAAGTGAAGTCGCTTGCTAGAAAAACTTTGAACTAAGCCTTCCTCGAGAAGACATGCATTTAATATTAATTGGGTATAGTGTAAACTCTTAATTCATCTATAAACTTAAACACGCCTTTATTAGTATACAGTCTAACCGTTGTTAAGTTTGTTTGTAAATAAACTTGTTATTATTTTTATCGATGTGTCTCCTTTATTATGTCTTCTCAACTTGACGTAGTGCGTTCCTAAATCTGAGCTACTCTCCTATACGCTAAGTAAGGCGTGGCGTCACAGTAAAAAAATTCAAATAGTGTCACTAATCAAAATTGGTAAAAGCAAGGCTCATTGGACAAAATTAAATAAAAATACTAAAATACTAAACCTGTACAATCTAAAATAACAGAATGCTCAGGCAATACATAATTATATAGGTAAAATACATTACAAAACATTATTACAATCAAAAAATTCACTAACACTATAAAATCCCTTACTGAGAAGAAAGTCTTTGACATCCCTTTCAAAAGCAGTGCGAGGCATCACCCAAACGTGTGGGAGCAGCTTAATAAAAAAGCCTAAACCCAAGAAATCCAGGGCCATCCTGACACCTTCTAAGCCGTGTGTGCGGAGACACCAATTGCCCACGATTGCGGGTCTCATAAGGGGTCACATCCTCGTGTCTTTCCAAGCTATGTAGGTTTTTCTCACGTATAGTACCCATTCGAGAATAAACTGCGACGGGCAGTCTTCACGGTAGGATAAATTGGCAGTAATACTAACCGCTCGCCTCTGGACACGAAAGACAGCCACTACACTGGCACAATGATCCCAAATAAGATTGCGGAGGAGATATGGGAGTGCAAAATAGGCCTGCTTTATGACAGATTGAGAAATACTGCCAAACAGCCCACGTAGTAGAAAGGTGTTGGAGCTCAGTTGGAAAGCAAGGAAAACGTGTGGTGGTTCCATCTCAGTCTGGAATCTAGATTTACACACAGAAACCTGGCGGTGACATCATCCTCGGGTAGCCATCTCATGGAGAAGACTATGTTTTGGCACCTCTTTTTAGTGCCTCATCCATAACCTAAATGTGGACTTCGTCCTCGGTCGAGTCAACACGCGTTTTGTAGCGGTTCCTTTGTCGCCATTTTTGGTGAACACGTGGCTATCGTTCAGTGGCCATTGTTTCTTCCCAAGGAAGAATTAGGTGTCCTAGCCAGAAGAAGGGCCCATCCATTTCTCTCTGTACCTGCAAAGATTCAGCTCATAGCTACCACTGTAGGGGTTCGACACCTTAGAGTCCTTAGATGCATCCTTATAGAACCATGTGGATCGAGAGGGGTGAAATGGAACATGGACTATGACTGAAGTCAGATGCCCTTAGTTGGGTGGTCCGAGGCATATCGAACCAAATTTCTGGGCGAATGCCGTCCAGCGAAGCCCACACGTAAAGCAGCAGCAGCAGCAGCATAACCTAAATGTCTGGCTAGTTGCTCTGTTATCTATTGCTCTAAGTTATAAAAAAGCAGTATTTTATTTGTGCTTATGAGTAAGGTGCTTGGCCAGAAGATTCTACAATTTGACCGATTTGTTTCATTGAGGCGTGTTTTTTACGTTTTTAATGAGTTTTGGGTAAAAATTGGGCGTGGCACCCCCAAAAAATTCCGATTGACCTCCGGCGGCGCGCGGCGCCTACCGCGAGCTGTTTCAGTGGCCCCCCTAAATTTAAATGTCCTTCAGCTGGCCCCCCAAAAATAATATTCTGTCTACGTCCCTGCCTAGGATTAGATATTTACTGACTTGACAAGTCCGATAAGTTGCATTACTTGTTTGTACACCTTGAATGACGAACAAAAAGATACTTTACTTTACTTTAATCACTTCGTCCTATATCCTCACAAAACAGCTAAATTTGAGCGTGGCTTCTACTACATGGCAACCCACATGCTAAATGATGGATTGATTGCTTTATAATATTGCTTGGGATATGAATGAATATAGGAAAATAATGTTATTGGAACAAGTTATAAGATAAATTTGTTGTTTGTGTTTATTTAACCTAAGTTATGTTTGCTTTTATTACTTAAATGTACTCAGATTAGCTGAACTTAAAGAACCAAGGGAAACTTTGCCTTCTGTGTTGTAATTTTTGTTACAATAGATATTTTTCTATTCCATTCTATTCTATATACATATTCAAGATCAGGCGTGTACAAATGTGGTGCGCATTACGACTGGGGAGGAGTAAAACAACAAAATTGATAATAATGTGTTACATTACATTTTGTGCACTCTATGTATATTTGTGCACTCTATGTATATTTGAGATTTTTGCTCCAACTTATGTTCTCACAAAACATGGGAAAATGGCATTACAATGGACATCTGTTTTATAACAAGGCCTCATAGAACCAGAATATCTTTCTTTCGTTTAATCATCTCGTGATGATGCTAACATGGTTAGTGAAACGCTCGTGTAAATGCGAATAAAACTGTGCATGGCATTTTGCCACATAATATAAAGTTTCAGCAAGTTTTGTCGAAAGTGTACTTTTTACTTCTTTTCGGCATGTTACCGTCTTTGTTCCAGCCATCATCTCAAATTCTGATTCATCTCTAATGACGAATTCAAAAACCCTTTCTATTTCATGTTTTTTTACACTCAGTTTTTTGAACGGGGTGATCTTTCTTCTAATGTCAGTCTTCATAATATTACAGCTTTGATCCTTCTTAGGATATACAACCTTAGCATAGTGGTTTTGGCGTGAGCTTTTGGATTTTTCTCCTTCATATTAATGAATTTTTGCCTGCAACATTTCAATTATGTTCGTCTTGTCCTGTATCACCCGTTTATTTCAGAACATTAACTAGCTCATTGTTGCTACATGTCTTATAGTGAAGTGAAATGCATGATGCACTGGTAAATAAATAAATACATACAAAATATCGATCAAATTATATAAGAAGAGGAATGTCTTATCAAGGAGTCGCCGATAACATTGCAGATTACCTAACAAGACGACAGTATAACAATTACCTAACAAGACGACAGTATAACAATTGTATATAAAATGAATGACTAGAGGTTGTATGTCTAGCAGTTGACGAGAATCCATCTATTACTCTAACACAGCTTGCTGAAAATTAGACAGGATCTCGAAGCAGTCGCTAAATGATTAAGCATTTCGAAAGGATGCTTTTGCTTACTGAACGAGTAGACTTAATGATAATGATATAATCTCTATATTACAACTTGTATTCTATTTATCGATGAAAGTTCTTTTGGTACAAATGGGACAGTTAATAAACAAAATATACCAGAATATGAGCTAAGCAGAGTCTTTGCGTAATGCACGAAACACATTCCCAGGGGCGTGAAATGTGAATGTTATTATCGGTCCTGATTTCATAGAGGGTACACTAATAACAGAGAAATATTTGGAACTTTTGCGAATGAAAATAGGTCCTGCGCTAGAAAACTTAGCAATAATTGAATAAATAATATTTCAACGGGATGGAACTGCTGCTTATGGCGCTGTAGTTGTGACAGTTTTTATAAATAACGGGTTTCCCTAAAACCGCGGATAGAACGTTTTGATCCGGTTGAATGGCTCGCGCGAAATCGAGATATGTCGCTTTTAGATTACTTTTATTGGGGATATCTATAATCAAAAGTTTTTGATAGATAGGCCTGAAAAATATAATTATCGAGGCTTCACCCAGCTTCATGGTACGCAAGTTATTTAACCTTAGAAGATTTTGTTTTTACTATCTAGGATACTGCTTGGTTTGTGCAGTTTTTACAATAAAAGTACTGTATCACTGTACGTCCAGCTTTCTTGCGCCCGTTTATAACACAATATTACGAAAATATGAAAAAATCAGATCATGCTGTCCAAGAGCTTTATTTCATAATTTTCGATGTATTGTATTAAATATTCCTTCTTTCCTCTTAACACATTATTTGTTTCAGATCATCATAGTCATTTATTTCCGAGAGCGGTCGGAGAAATAATAGAGCGGCTTAACGTACAAGAGTTGCATATCAGTTTGACTGGTGGTCTGTGGAGATACGAGACATGGGGCTATCCAGTAGTTGATGCAGCACCTGGTGCAGAAATTTGGGCTTGGTTTAAACCTAATACGCTAGACGTTGATAATAACTGGAAGTTACTTGCAAACTCATTATCTGGCTTACTATGTGCGTCATTTAATTTTGTGGATAACTCCAATACCATTAGTCCAGAATTTTCGTTTCGTCCCAGAGGAGCGGTAGACTGGCCGAGTGTTAATAATTCGTTCTTACGGTAAGTCATAATATTCTGGCTAAATATTGGCTGGGGTAAAGGAGAAAGGCCAATCGATCAAAATAGTTTTAAACGCATTAATCGAAATTGGATGCAATAATTCCAAACTCCTGCCAATACTTTTACTAAACTAACCTGCTTAACTGCCTGTTGTATTTTCTAAAAACCCAAACTCTCGTAAATGCGGATATTTCAAAACACGTGTTTGTTGGGTATTGCGTGATTTTTTGTTGTTGCATTTTAACTCAAATTTATTTTATTTGTTTGAATGTGCGTAGGTTAGTAGGTTAATTAATATTTTAATTATGTAGTTAATATGTTTATAAAACTTAATATTTTTTATCTTTTTTGTCTTAAGGCAAACCATCAAAATTTTAAGTAAAATTAATTAGGTATCCAAAGACATATAAAAAAGACAGATTTGTTTACTAAATATGAAGACGCCAACATCGTTCCTCTTTTTCTTTTTTCCTCTCTTACAAAATAGTACTTTATTACCGCTACTGCAGCGCTGTTGCCGGTGACACCTAAGAGCATGTCTGTATCATGGAAAATCGGCAGCTTGTTTTTAATAATGTGACTGAAAAATTACATTTATTAGAAAATAGAGCATGTCAAAATATACATGTTTTGCTTTAAAGTATACCGTGTAAATTATAATACTAACATATAAACATTTATAATACAAAACTTGAATCAAAATGGAAACACAAAAAATGCGAAGTGTTATACCTATTTTCCGGTAGAAACTTTATGTAAACTATGTCACTACTTCACCACTTCACTTTGTTCACGAAATCGGCGGTACTCCCGCTTGCCGCGCACGCCGACAACGTCGCCTAGCCAACACACGACTAGAAGGAATTGGCCGCCATGTTCATGCAAACAGAATATACATTCATTTGAATCCAAATATTACATTCTATGCATAAGTAAATAAACTCATAGTCGTATTCTGTGAACATTATTTTAGAAAAAGTACCTATTTTAACTATTTCTTGTTTACTATTACATCTTTAAAGAGTCGTGAGTTAATAGAATCCGATGTTTCTTTGTCATAATTATTAGTTGGACGCTTTAAATTAGCTTTTTTTTGTGACAGTGGCACACACACACACTAAAGGGAGATCCTATGGCACTCGACGAGCAGTGTGCGCGCGAAGATGTTGATTGACACGGTTCTTGAATAGTTGTAGGTTGTAATTAGGGGGAAACACATGTCCTGGGAGTGAGTTCCACAGTAATGCAGTGCGCCAGATAAAGGAGTCCTTGTAAATCGACGTTCTAGGTGTTTCCAGTTTTACAACGAACGGGTGCGCTGTTGCCGTCTGTCGCGACTGTTTGACATGTGTTGCTGGTGGCGGAATGATGCGGGCCAAATCCTGGGAAAATCTGCCGTGAAAATATCTGTAAAACAGGGATATCTCGGCCACATGTCGGTGGTGTTCCAGACTATCCAGATCCAACGAGACGCACAGCTCTCTTTTGAAGGGAATCCAGCAGCGTTAGGGTGTGCTTGGGTGCGGCACCCCAGTTGTGTGAGCAATATTCTAAGCACAGCATTATTTGCGCTTTGTAGAGCAAGGGCAGCTGTTCGGTGTTTACAGTTTTTTGTTGCGAAATAGTGCACCAAGCTTCTGCGAGGATGATTTTGCGATGTTAGCAACGTGGTCATGCCAGGACATATTGCTGTTGACCGAGACACCCAGTAGTTTGATTGACGAGGATGAAGGAATGGTTGATGCTGCCATAATGATATCAGGGCCCGCCGTATTGGCTTTCATGGTAAACGTGGCTGCTTGGGTTTTTGTTGCATTGAATTGGACCAAATTCCTGTCACCCCAGGTTCGAACCTTCTCCAGATCTTGATTAATTGTTGTAGTCTGCGGTGATAAGTCTCAGTCGCTGCTAAAGGTTTTTCTGATCTAATTTGGGACACAAGGGTACTGTCATCTGCAAAGCTGTAAACAGGATTATTGGTTTCGGTCAGCAGGCCATTAATATAGATGAGGAATAGAGTTGGCGAAAATATTGCGCCCTGAGGCACTCCCGCATTAATGGTGATTGTGTCTGAGATGTGTCCATCAACTGCAACGTGCAGAGATCGGTTCTTAGGGAAACTGGCAAGCCAGCTGCAGAGAGACGCTGGCAGTCCGAAAGACGGTAGTTTGTTGAGCAATCCGTCATGCCAAACTCTGTCAAATGTCTTCGAAACATCCAACGCAATCGCTCGAGATTGTCCATAGTTCTGAATTGCCCTACTCCATGAGTCACAGGCCAATATATCTCCTGTCGATCCCCGTTTGCTGAAACCGTATTGGTTATCGCTAATTAATCTGTTAGTCTCGAGGTACTTGAATAGTTGCGGATTGACTACACGTTCCATGACTTGTATTGTATTTGTGCACGTGAGTGGGCCCAAATAGGACCCGCTACTGCGACTCTTGGTCTATTGTGGCTCACATCTGGGGTTTCTACTATGCCAAAGGCTCGATCCTTTTCAGGAAATCGAACAGCTTTCTGGGGTGGATGGTTTTCAAATCTGCAAGTGTGATTTGAGAATTTCCAAATACTGTTTGTCTGGTTCTTTCCATTGCTGGACAGTGGCATACAACATGCTCCATTGTTTCTTCGTCCTCCAAGCACAAACGGTATTCTGTTTCTTCGGAGAGCCCTATCTTGTTCATGTGGCTTCTTAGCCGATAATGGCCAGTGTACATGCCAACTACAGCCTGCACCTGCTGTCGGCCAAGTTGAAGAAGTTGTCGAGTTCTTACTCCTGATGTCAAATTCACCGCCAACTTTGAATGAGTTAGGCCTGGTAACTCTCTCCATTTGTCTACAAATTGCTTTTGTGTTCACCTGGAGAGGGCTTCTTTAGCTGTGTTATAAGCTATTCCCAGTACTGGTTCTGGTCCTATGAAGGCCGTTGCGGCCGCCTGCTTCACAAGAACATCAGCTTTTTCGTTGCCTTCATATACCGTATGTCCAGGTATCCAGATCAGGTTTATTTTCTCTACCAAGTTTGGTGAGTAGTTCCATACTGTCTTGGATGAACAACATATAGATTCAAGAGCTTTTAAAGCTGCTTGACTGTCCGAGAAAATTTTGATTGACTTGCCTTTCCAGTTTCTATCGATGAGCCACTGTGCACTCATATCAATGGCCTTAACTTCAGCCTGAAAAATGGTTGCATGTTTGCCTAGGGAACTCTTAAGCTCAACCTTTTCATTTTTATTCCATGCAGCGGCTCCTGTACCATCATTGGTCTCGGAGCCGTCAGTGAACCAACTATTCTCTGTTATTCTCAGATGTTCCGAGTCTTTTGCCCATTCGTTCCTCTCTGGTAGGAGGACGTCATAGGCATGGTAATAGGTAGTTTTGGTAGGCATAACATCTGATGGTAGACCCAGCATACTGTTCTGCTCATTGGCATTTTTCAGCCTGTTGGGCACCATGATGATCGCCTGCGGATTGTTGATCACCGCCTGTGTCAATCGATACGTCGCCCATCTAGCCTCCTTCTCCAGTACTATTTGAAGAGGTGGCAGATTTAGAAGACATTCGAGCGCTGCCGTGGGTGTAGTGCCGAAAGCGGCTCGAATTAGCAGACACGCTTGTCTTTGTAAGTTGTAAGGCAGATAATTTGATTCTCGCGGAGCTCTGTAAGCTCTTAGAGTACCAAGCTACTGCTCCATATGTTATCATTGGTCTTATGACCGCAATATAGAGCCAGTGTATTTGTTTGGGATGTATGCCCCATGTTTTGCCACAAATGCGTCTGCAGGTCCATAGTGACAGTTTCGCTTTTGCGGCAATTTTATCCAGATGCGCATTCCAGTTATGTGTTTTATTTAATGTAATTCCCAGATACTTCACTGTATTCACAAATGGGATAGTTTCTCCTTTCAGTGAAGGTGGTCTTAAGTCTTCCAGCATTTTCTTCCTTGTGAACGGTACTATGACTGTTTTGTGTGAGTTCACAGATAGTTGTTCCCTTTCACACCAGTCATAGACCACGGTTAGCACCTCTTGCAGATCCTCTGAGATAGTTCTTTGCGAGTTGCTTCTAATCAGTATTACTAGATCATCCGCGTATGCCTGCACCTCCACATCCCACAGCGAGAGGACCGCCAACAGACCATCCATCAGGAGAGGCCAAAGAAGGGGCGACAGAACCCCACCTTGCGGACATCCCCTAACAGCCCTGAATATGTAGCTCTCCCCCTGTAGGGTTGTTGTGCTTACTCTGCAATTTAACATACATCCGATCCAGTTCCTTATTTGTGGTTCAACCCCTCTTTCAGCTAATGCTGTGTATAAGGAGTTTGGTAATACATTATTGAATGCTCCTTCAATGTCTAAGAACTCACCCATCGCAATAGTCTTGCTTTCTAACGCTTGTGTTCCCGACAAGGTTGTTTAGTGCTAGTTCTGTAGATTTGCCGGTCTGATACGCATATTGGTGAGCATTTAGTGGATACTCACCAAGTGGAGCTAAGATATCTGGGATTAAACCAGATTTTTAAATGAAACGACCGAACAACCGAAAAGCTTGGCTAGCAAAGGGGCCGGTTCCAGCCGGAGAACGAAGGGGTCGTCTCGCGCCAGAAAAATGAGAACGACGCGCAGAATTGAAGTATTTTTTTAAAATTGGGTCTTTTGATTATATCGTCCCTGGGGAGCCCAAGAAGTGGTATATGCATTGTCAGGGATGTTAAGTCACTCTTTGTAAGCCATCCTCCTTCGCCCGCTCCCTCTCTTACGATTCTAGTCATTGCTTGTCTAGCTGCTCCCTCTACAACAATGTGTAGAGGTGCGAGGCCCACAATTACCTCGATGCTGCTGTTGGACAAGTTTGCATTGGGCCTGTTATGCTTATGCACGCCAGACGTTGTACTTTGTTGAGAGCTGATTTTATGCTCTGCTTTCCGTTTCCTTGAACCACTATCATTGGGTACATCCATCGCAGGATTTCAGATTTACATCCCCAGGTTTTCCTGCACACCATGAGGGCTCTCGTAGCCTTAGTTACAACTCCTTCAATGTGTTTTACATTGGAGCTTACAATCCAGCGTTATGCCTAGATATCTGACTTCCTATATCGGTGTCATGTTAGTCCCGTGTATTCGTATAACTTTCATTCTAGGTTCGGGATGGATCGATGGGTTTCCGCATAGGGGTCCACCCCCTTATGTACCTCCACAATATTCTCCTCTGCGTTCAAATTAAAAGTAAACAAGTCAAAAGCAAGGGTCTAAGATCCTTTGTAGCCTCTGTAATTGCTACGACCCAGTTTAGGTACGAACCCTACTCGAACCATTTGCCAGGATTTGGACTCTAATGAGGCTTAGTGGGTGTGGCAGCAATGACTTCAGACTGACGTTAGTAATAGATATTTGCGATAGTGAGATAAAGGCATTGTTAACAGAACGCGTAGTTGTAGAATGAGTGCATAGTACAAATTGTGTAAACACACAAGACTATTAATGCATTATCACACACGTATTGCACAATATTTCATCTACGTTCGTCCAAAACCTTAAAAGAGCAGAAATGCTATCTTTTAATTTTTTTTTTAAATGAAAAGTACAAAATTGACAGCAACAATCCAAGTGGTACTCGTTGAAATGTGTATAGAAATGATATTGCGGTATGCGGTAACGAAACTCTTAAGTGTCGCCAACTTACTTAACGGTTTAACTTTTAGCGTAGATACATAGGCATATGTACAACGGAATCATCCTGTAAAATATAACCTTAAAATTACGTAGGCTTTCACGGCCGGTATCATTAAAACTAAAGTTTTCCGGGCTGTTAGGCCGTGGTCGATTTTGGATTATTCCAGATGGTGTAGCCATGGGAAGTCCAATCAGCCCGGTTGTCGCTAATTTTTATATGGAACAATTTGAGGACTTGGCACTAAAAACTGCTAAAAACCGTCCTTCCTGTTGGCTTCGGTATGTGGATGATACGTTCGTGATCTGGAACCATGGAGAAGAAGAGCTGGGTCTGTTTCTACGACATCTGAATAGCTTCCACCCTAAAATCCAGTTTACGATGGAAATTGAACGTGAAAAACAGCCGTCCGTTCCTGGACGTTCTAGTAACAAGGAAATATGATCTATCCTTGGGACACACTTTGTACCGCAAAGCCACACATACAGATCGTTATCTGCAGAACGAGTCTAATCATCATCTGAGACAGATTCGAACGGTTATTAAAACATTGGTGGAAAGAGCAAAACGGATCTGTGAGCCGCAGCATATTCCGCAGGAACTAGCACATCTGAACAGAGTGCTCCAGGCCAATGGGTATCGTCCCCAGGACATCGAACGGGCAAAAAGACCGAGGAGAACAAACAATCAGGACACACAACAAGGGACACCAAACGGGATTGCCATATTGCCCTTTATCTTTATAACAGGAGTTACCGACCGCATTGTCAGACCATTAGCAAAACACAATATCAAGCTGGTTTTCAAGCCCACTACAAAAGTCCAAGAAATTTTCCGCTCGGCCAAAGATCCAAGAGACCCTCTTTCTTCCGCCGGAGTATACAGAATTCTTTGCTCGTGTGGAGCTGTATACATCGGACCGACAAAGCGAAGCACAAATACTCGTCTGACTGAACACAAAAGGTCGCGCCGCCTAGGACAGACAGATAAATCAGCGGTTGCAGAACATGCCCTTCGAGAAGACAATCGTCGGATTCTGTTTGATGAAACTGAGATTTTATCCTCAGCCAGGCATTTTTCGACCAGACTACATAGAGAAGCCATACAAATCCACAAACACAAGGACAATTTCGATAGAAAAGAAGAAGGGTTACAAACGAACAGAATATGGCACAATATATTGGACAAAACAACAATGAAACCAAGGCTGAACAATCAATCAATCACAACATTTATTCAAAAACTTTACATTCTATGTGGCCTGTTATGCAATTATAAATCGCGCTTTATGTGGCTAGCGCCGCCTTTCACGCTTACAAAGCATGATTTGCAGGGGCGCATTCACCAACACGCCTAGGGCTACTAGCCTATCTATAATTACTAACTACGTGCCGCCCAAACCGCTGCAGTATGCTTCCCCGGAATTCATTCCCTTTAAGCCTGATCTAGTGCTCGTTACCAGAGGTTACTGTGAAGTAGGCTTGTTTTCCGTGTGTGATAAGTAGAGGTGAGAAACAGAGGAAAATAAAATGCGAAAAAACCTCTTTCACGTTTATTTGGTTTATACTGTAGGGGGCATTTGAATGCCCTATTGTGAGGGATGTGCAGCTGGGGATTGCGCGTTAGGCGTTGCCCATTCAATAGAGACAAATATTAAGCGAGCTTCGCCAAGATCACTTTCCAGCGGAGCGCGCAGGACGGCTGGTCAGTGCGTCTATGGTTTGTCTTGTCTTTAGTGCTGGTCTCGTCTCATGTATGTGTTTAGTACGTGACCGCACTTTTGGTCAGTAGAAAAGTACGGGTGCGTAACGATGACCGTACTTTCAGTAGGTCACGTCCCCCTACTTGGTTTAATTTCAATATAATGTTCCCTCACTTTCGCCATGCGGAAAGTACGGGGACGAACTGTTTGTCGTGTAGGCTCGATTTTATGGCTCAGGCGATCTTGGGTCCTGATAAAACAGAGATGTTACTTTATGTATGGGCCCATGTTTATGTTTGTTCTGTGGGTCATATCGTGTGTTTGCTATGTCAGCCGTCAGTGGCGAGCCACGTATTCCGGAATCGTAGAACTTGCAGGACACCTTGTCTATGTATTCTTCAATTGTGTCAAGATTCGACCATGAATGCAAATCTACGGTTCTGGTATAGCGGCTCGCTGAAAAGGCGGTTTTGCATGATTTGTAATGCTTTCTTATGTGTATTCGCCACAGAACACCATAAAGGGGCTCCATACAGCAACGTCGGCCTAATAATGGCTCTGTAAATGTGTATTTTGTTACCAGGACTCAAGAAGGATCTCGGCCTGATAAGCATGTTAGGGCTTTTTGTGTTATGGCATTCTTCCTTCGTATGTCCGTTATTTGTCCGGTAAAGTTTAGTCGTTTGTCGAATACTATGCCAAGGGCTACAAACGAACCTTGTCTTTCACGTGTACAGTGATGTCGTGTATTGTAAGTGGCGTGATGTCTATGTTTGTTCTCTTTTTCGTTAGTATCGTTAGTTCTGTCTTAGGGACGTTCAAGTTGATTTTCCATCTCGCATAGTACGGGAGCAGGATGTCAAGGTGGTCTAATATTATTAATTTTGCTGCCTGCGCGATTCGGGATTTCGAGTATATCGCCGTGTCGTCGGCGTAGAGCATTAAGGAAGTGTTTTGCCAGGAGGGGATGTCTACTATATAATAATTAAATAGCTGGGGGGACAAGACAGTGTCCTGCGGGACACCAGCTTTTAACGGTCTTACAGACGAATTTGACCCGTTTATGCGTACCGAGAGGGTGCGCCCGGCAAGGTATGACTGAGCCAGTGCTGTAAGATACAGCGGGAAGCCAAGCTCCACATGCATCTTGAACAGCAGGCCGTCATGCCACACCCTGTCAAACGCCCTCTGTATGTCCAGGAGAAGTAGTGTAGTACTTTGGCCCCGGTTAAAGCCCTGCACGGTGTCGTGTGCTATTTTCGCCGCAGACATGATCGTACTATGCCCGGCGCTGAAGCCAAACTGCTCCGTGGGCAGTACGCCGAGTCCATCGGCTGCACTGCTTATCCTGGACAGAAGCAAGACTGAACAGTACCAAAGGGGTCCGACGGGATGGTACCACCGTTCAGTCCTTAGTCCGTCCGTCAGTCATAACTACGTCGGAGGTCCAGTCGCCCGAATCAGTACCACCTCGGACGCCACATCGTACACTTCGCCCGCGACCACAGCGCCACTGAAGATGACTGCCGCAGCTGCAGTTGAAATCTTTGGAGTAATCCAAAATCGACCACGGCCTAACAGCCCGGAAAACTTTAGTTTTATAACCTTAAATTTCAAGAAAACTATTACACGTCTTGTTTTGCAGAGGGAATGCAAGTTGCAAAATATTCTCTGCTTTGTGGTATTTCTCTCAGAATATTTCTATAATACTATCTTTATTCTTTATTACTCTATACAATTAAAGACACTAAACTACTCTTATAACTATACAATCTAACATCTACCACGAATCCTCCGGAAGAAGCGAGGCCACTCTATATTATTCTCGACCAGGGTATCGAGATAATTCCACAGTTCCTGAATCTTCGCGGCCGGCGATGACTCATATGTAGACCCGACAAGGCTAGTTCTATAGGGTAGCACAAAAACATTCGGATGGTTGTTAGTCGTGACATTGCCTCCCTCTTAAACCTGATCGTCCCGAGCTACTCCATGTCCTTGATATGCTTTGAGCCTGTCGAGGTGGACAACTTTCAGTTTACTTCTGGGGCTATGTTGAATTCTATACACTACGTCATTAATTCTTTTGATGACTGTATAGGGCCCTTCCCATACTGGCGTTAGCTTGGGAGTTCTTCCTTTGCGGATTATATAACCAGACTTTACAATTAGCTTTGAGATCATATCGTGTCTTCATTCGGTCACTGGCTTTCTCCGTGTTTTCTCTGACTAATTCATGGATGTATAGTAACTTTTCCTTAAGGGAGTCCGCGTAGCCTTAAATTTCCATATCCTGGTTGTCTGGCGTTCCGAATAATAGGTCACAGGGTAAACGGATTTCTCTTTGAAATAAAATCATGGCTTGTGTTAGTCCTGTCGTGTCATGGACTGCTGATCTATATGCCATCAAAAATAGTGGTATGTGTTGGTACCAATCCTTCTGATGTTCATCTACGACCTTTGACAAATGTTCTTCAATGGTCTTGTTAAACCTCTCAACCATGCCCTCTGATTGTGGATGTAAGGCGGTAGTCCGTGTTTTATGGATGTTAAGTAAATCACAGACTCTCTGGAAAACCTTGTATTTGAAGTTGCGTCCTTGATCTGAGTGCAGCTCTAACGGAACACCAAGTCTGCTGAACAGGTTATTCACGAGGACCTCTGCTATGGCAACAGCTTCTTGATTGGGGATCGCAAATACTTCAGGCCATTTACTGAACTAGTCAATGCCTACTTGCCAGTAGCCGCTCTTTAAATCTAGTGTTGAGAACCAATGAGAACCTGCTAGTGTCGTTAACGTGTCGTCAATTCTGGTAAGTGGATAGCTGTCCTTCTTGGTGACGTCATTGAGCCTTCTATAGTCCATGCAGAATCTGGTAGTCTCATCCTTCTTGGTGACTAAGACAACAGGAGAAGACCATGGGCTTGATGACTCTTCAATAGTTCCATCGTCAAGCATTTTATCCACTAATGTGGGAACCCCTTGCCGTTTCGTCACTGGTAACCTCCGAGGATGCTGCCGTATGGGATGAGCACTTCCAGTATTGATTTTATGATTTCTATGATGTTCGTTCGTCCACTATTGCTATTTTCCCTTCAAAGGCTGTGCTCTGCTCTTTAATAAATTTTGTAGCTTCCTTAGGTGGTGTTGAGGGTGCTACTGCTGACCGCGTTTCGCAACTGGTTACCCACTGCACCGGCTCGCAAGTGTCTATTACATCTCCTTTATTGATTTTGATGGAATTGGATGAAATATTTGCTATCCTTATCGGTATTTCGCCGTCGGTTTTGACTGGGGCCTTGCGTACGAGGTGTTTGTAAGGCAAATCGTGATGTTGCTATGCTAACAGCTTTGGCCTGCCTGGAGGATATTCTCGTCAGATGGATCCACGCCAATTTGACGCCAAGCTTGAAGGCAGAATCATATTATGATCATAGCGTGCTCATCTCACTAGAAGAATTAGAGGTTATTTATCAATAGTTCGTATAGCATATTATAAAACCAGTCAAGTGTCTGTAGTGTAAGCCGTGTTCAGGGAGTAGTTCATTGGCACAACGAGGAGGAGTCTGCCACGCGGCAGCAATGAAGTAGATACCCCTGCTAACGCTACTACCACTATTTTATTTTAGTCTAAAGTTAGCATTCTTAGTACCTTCTTTTATAATTTAATATGCGCTCTTATTACACCATTGTTAATTTATATACAAATAATAAGCCTAAAGTGTAGTTGTATGCAAACCTCCTAACGCTGTTGTCAAAACTGAAGCCATATAGTCCGAGAGGCGACCGTCATAATAGTGTGGTGTCTGAACTGTCAGGATTTTGCATGATAAAAAATATTGTTTAGTTGGGCCGAATAAGAAACCGTTGGTCGGCCAAGGCTGGCCTGGACCAGTAATTAATTATACAGGGTCTTCCAAAAAGTTCGCATCATATGGGAATGTTTTTTTATTATTGATTTCAAAGAAAATTCTATTCTTGAGAAAAGTTGATGTTTAGAAAAAAACTAATTTTGATAATGCTAAATTAAGGATAAGTTATACAGGGTATTTAAAAAATATAAAAATTATGGTTAAAAAAACAAAAACTTTGGAATATCGAAAAACCTTCTACAGAAAAAATAAAGCTCCTAATGAGATAAAAATAAAAGTCAAATACCATTTTTTCCAAAAGTGCATCGTTGCTGAAAAAAATAAGAACAAATTTAAGAAAAAGAGGGTTTTTTTTTCAATAATTGTCATGAAGTTTCTCAGCAGTGCACTTTTGGAAAAATTGATATTTGACTTTTGTTTTTATCTTAATAAGAGCTTTATTTTTCCTGTAGAAGATTTTCCGATATTCCAAATTTTTTTTTTAAAATCAATTTTTGTATTTTTTAAGTACCCTGTATTTAGTTTAGCATTGTCAAAGTTAGTTTTTTTCCACGCACCAACTTTTATCAAGAATAAAGTTTTCTGATAAATCAATAATAAAAAAGTTTTCCGTATGATGCGTACTTTTTGAAAGACACTATAAAAGGTGATTCACGGTCGATGGTACGTTAGACGTTTCTGGAGAACCACTCAACGGATCATTCTGAAAATTTGGTCGTTTACATAAACGAACCTTGCTAAAATATTTTCGACAGTGCAGTGCTGCCGCCTCTACTAAAAAGTCGTAGCAACTGTCAAATTTTAAATGGAACACCCTATATATTATTGCATATTTGGATTTTGCGGAGAATTCTAAACATATTTAATAAATAATGTCCTATACCTATCTGTTACGGTTTTTGAAATATTGACAGTTGAAAATCGACCATTTACCAAGTTTGACAGCTTGTAAAATCTAAACGGCTAAAGATAGAGCAAAATGGTTTGCACTTTC
>MU187247.1:0-36035 GCA_016904865.1 Pissodes strobi | reverse complement strand
GAAAGTGCAAACCATTTTGCTCTATCTTTAGCCGTTTAGATTTTACAGACTGTCAAACTTGGTACATGGTCGATTTTCAACTGTCAATATTTCAAAAACAGTAACAGATAGGTATAGGACATTATTTATGAAATATGTCTAGAATTCTGCGCAAAATCCAAATATGCAATAATATATAGGGTGTTCCATTTAAAATTTGACATTTGCTACTACTTTTTAGTAGAAGCGGCAACACTGCACTGTCGAAAATATTTTAGCAAGGTAAAGCTTACTTACTTATAAGATTTATTTAAATATTAAACTGTGTGACATTGACATTTCTAAGTATAGTAGACTGCTTATCTATCATCCTGCTGTTTTGCTTTATCGTTGTCACCTCAACGTTCAAGCAGCAGTTGGTGGCACCCTTAGGGGTTGTTGGTAACCTAACTAACCTAACTTAGGACTGTGGTACTGCTTTTGTGTGTCTGATCTTTCCGTGGGATAACCCTTCAAAGACGCTGCGTTGTTTAGTTGCTTAAGCACATTGTTTATTCATTATATTTTGTTTGGTGTATTGATAAAGTGGAGTTATGCATGGAAAAGTTATCAAAAACCATGCTTCAAGTGCTCTCTTAGAGCAGGGCGTCATAATTAACGCTAACTATTTACAATATATACAACATAGAGTGCACCAAAAATAAATCTAATAAAAGGTGAAGACTTAATGTCTGTTCAGGTAGGATTGTAACGGTAACGGGCGTGTGGGTCGAGCCTCCACGGTCCGATTGCGGAGACATGGATGCTTCGGTGGCTTGAAATCACGTGAGCTACGGGGGAATTGTGGTTGTATTTATATTGGGAGCAAGTCCCTTGACAAGCCCCGCCCTCGTGTCCGAACACGGTGAGCGGGCTAATCGCGCGACAGGTCACTTATACCACGGTGTTGTGTGGTTAGTTCCTGTGCTCCTGGTACTTGGGAATTTTAAAAAGTCATTTTTATTTCTAGATTTTCCAAAGTTTTTCGAAAGTTAAAGGTTGGGTTAAGTATTATATTTACAATATTTACAATTTTAGTTATTCATAAGGGAATTTTAAGCCTAGGGGGGCATTAGTTGGCGGTAAAAGAGGGTGATTTCCCTATAGATGGTGCCGTGTCTCAGCGGATGCTCTGGGCTGTATCGTATATTAGCGATGTCCGCTGTGAGTGGCGACCCCTTAACCTGATTTTCGAAAAACCTGCACGCGAGGCTGTCGATATATTCCTCGACATAGTCGATCTTCGCCCACGCGTGCAGGTATTCAACCCTGACTTGGTCCCACAGGGTAAGGGAGAACGCCGCCCGCAGGTAGTGGTTCTGTATAACTTGCAGTTTCTTTTCTGGCCACAGAGCACCACACTGGCTCGCCATACATAAGGGCTGGTCTGATTATAGATCTGTAAAGGGTGAGCTTGTTGAGGGGGCTCAGATAAGATCTGGTCCCGATCAGCACGCCCAGCCCCTTTCTGATCATAGCATTTTTTGCTGTTATTGCTTTCGTATGATGGCTGAAATTTAATTTGTTATCCAACGTTATTCCCAAGTACTTGGGATTCTTGGGATTCTTGGGAATATATTGCTGTATCGTCAGCAAACAAGGCGAGATGGGTTTCAGGATGAGACGGGATATCTGCAATATAAAGATTGAAGAGTAGCGGCGATAGTACGGTACCCTGCGGCACCTCAGCACGTAGTCTCCTACTGGCTGAGATGTGTTTGCCTATGCGGGTTGAGAAAGAGCGTCCGGCAAGATATGACTCGATTAGGGCGATCCAGTACAAAGGCATACTGTACTTTGCCAGTCATTTATACAGGAGCCCATCGTGCCATACCCTGTCGAACGCTTTCTCGATATTAAGCAACAATAGGGCAGTGGACTGCCTACTATTGAAGCCTTTATAGGTATCTGAGGCTATTTCCGCGGCCAACATGACAGTGCCACGTTGGCCCCGAAAGCCAAATTGCTCAGGGGGGAGAATTTTTCGATCCTCAACGGCTCTATTTAGCCTTGATAGAATAATTCGTGCGGCTACTTTATCTAAGGTGTTAAGTAATGATATTGGCCTGTATGAGGCGGGAAGGGTTAGGTCTTTCCCTGGTTTAGGGAAATGTACTATGCACACAGATCGATGGAGCGCGCTATGCTGGGGGTGTCCTTGCGAGATAGAATAAGAAGCGAAATAATCAGGAGGAAAACGCAGGTGGCTGACGTCATATCACGTGTAGCAGAGCTGAAGTGGCGTTGGGTAGGTCACGTCGCAAGACAGCAGGACGAAAAATGGACTGTCAAGGTAACGCACTGGAGACCCAGGGAGACCAAGCGAAGCAGAGGTAGACCACAGAGACGCTGGATAGACGACATTGTGGAAGTGGTGGGAAAAAACTGGTCCCGAATTGCTAGAGATCGACAGACGTGGAAGAGATACGAAGAGGCTTATGTCCAGAAGTGGATGGAGGAAGGCTGATGAAGAAGAGACTATGCACACTACCTTCCATGGTTCAGGGAAGTGTTGCAATCGGATGATCGCGTTAATTACATGCATATATTGGACGAGGGTTTTCTTAGGTAAATTTTTTAGGACTATATTTGGAATGGTATCCGGGCCGGGCGATTTGTTTCTCGGAAGACGGCTAAGAGTCTTGCGGATTTCCGCAGGGGTAGTTTTCAGCTTATCGAGTACTAACGGAGGAATAGGGTACTTGGTGTTTCGAAAGATAGAGATAGTGTTAGTGTATAGCTGTTGTTCAGGCAGTCATGTATCCGGTGACGCCCTCCAGATAGTCCGCGAAGGCTTCCGCTTTTCCTAGATCATCTATGATGTCTAGACCACAATGTCTTATCTCAGAAATTTGCGGGCAACCTCCGCGGACTCATTGACAAGCTTCCATAGCGAGCCATAATCTCTGCTTACACTGTTTATGTAGTTTAGCCAGGTTTGATGCCTGTGCTCTCGGATGAGTACCTTGATTTCCTCCGTCAGCGCATTGATACGCGCGGTTCCCGCTCTAGTCCTATTTCTTTGCCATCTTCGTCGAAAACGGTTTCTAAAGGAAATGAGAGTCAGGATATTTTCGGGAAGGGATTCAGTCCAGGGTTGTATATTAATCCTGGGACACAATGCATCACGGATGCGCTGGATGTTTGTTGTTAGAGTACTGACTTCGTTTTCTAGTTCCTGAACAGTCTCCATTTGCCCGGGAACAACCGTCAACTCATTCAAACCTGGCTCGGAACATCCTCCAGTCAACATTCCTGTACGAAATGGCTGTGTCGCTCGTCGGGGGGACCCTATGGTACAGGCCAATCTTGACTGGGAGATGGCCCGAGTTTAGAGTATTGAGCTCTTGCAGTCGAGTGGTTCGTATTGCACCCCGGGTAATAGCGATGTCCAGGAACGAGTCAGAACGTAGAAAGGTGGGATTTGGAGTTCTATGATAGGACATATCCAGGTCGTTATCGATTACTCTTTTGAGCAATCTGCCCTTGGCATTGGTTACGCCGCCCCAACCAGCATGAGTGGCATTAAAGTCGCCAATAAGTAAAGATACTTTATTCTGCGGGAGCAGTGCAAAAAAGTCGCGGTCCGTGAGGCGGAGAACCGGAGGCGCGTAACCGCCGCAGATACGTAGGCCGCTCTCCATCTCGATGCAAACGTGTTCTATTGCAGTTCTAAGGTTTCGTATCCTTTTATAGCGGAGCGACCTATGTACGAGACAGGCCACGCCTCCTCCGATTCCATCGGGCCTATCAAATCTCTCTATGTTATAGTGTTTGATTTTTAAAGTATAGTCTGGTGTCAGTCGTGTTTCAATGAGAAAAACGACCTGAAAATTGGACGAATACATGAAATTACGAAACTCGCCCACTTTAGACCTGATCCCGTTACAATTCCAGCATGCAGTGTAGAGCATTTACACATTAAATGTGTTATACTCGTGTGAGAAAAAGCGCAGAGATGCCTGTATGATCTCTGCCTTGTCCCCTCTGCATGCTTCTAGCATCTTAGAGTAATGCTCTAGAGCTAGAAATAGCTGTTCGAGGTTAACTAATGAGCTGATTTTGTTTACAACATTGCTAAGGTTAGACATCATACTAGAAATGTTACTATTATTTACAGAATTTACATTAGGGTCGCGAGCAGTACCACTAACCTGTACATTGTTGCTAGAGTTGACATTTTGGGGCTTCTGCCTGCGGCGTATCGTGGGGAATTGTCTTGAGTATTCGTCTTCTCGTTGGCCATTGCTTAGGCCTTGGCCCCGTGGGCCGTCAGCTACGTGTTGCGTCCTCGGGTCTCTCCAAGCAGGTTTCGCCCCAGGTTCGTTCTCAGAAAACTTTATTCTTGATCAAAGTTGGTGCTTGGAAAAAAACTAACTTTGACAATGCTAAATTAAAGATAAGATACAGGGTACTTAAAATATACAAACATATTTAAAAAAACAAAAGTGTTGGAATATCGGAAAACCTTCTTCCTACAGGAAAAATAAAGCTCTTATTAAGATAAAAATAAAAGTCAAATACCATTTTTTTTTCCAAAAGTGCACTGTTGCTGAGAAAATTCATGACAATTATTGAAAAAAACCCTCTTTTTCTTAAATTTGTTCTTATTTTTTTCAGCAACGATGCACTTTTGGAAAAAATAGTATTTGACTTTTATTTTTATCTTAATAAAAGCCCTATTTTTTCTGTAGAAAGTTTTCCCATATTAAAATCTTTTTGTTTTTTTAATCTTAATATTTGTATTTTTTAAGTACCCTGTATAACTTATTCTTAAATTATCATCGTCAAAATTAGTTTTCAACTTTTGTCAAGAATAGAATTTTCTGTGAAATCAATAATAAAAAAGTTTCCCATATGATGCGAACTTTTTGAAAGACCCTGTATAATTAATTATTGGTCAAGCCCAGCCTCGGCCGACCAACAGTTTCTTATTCGGCCTAACTAAACAATATTTTTTCTCATGCAAAATCCTGACAGTTCAGACACCACACTATTATGACGGTCGCCTCTCGGACTAATATGATCTAATATCTCTAAATTTAAAGGCTAGATTTTATTAGGTGAAATATCTGTACCCAAACCTCGTTTAGATGTTAATTGGAAGTGTAAACAGTGAGAAATTATTTCGTCCAAGAGTGTTTCAGAAGACTTATATTTTATCGCTTGATGTTCGTTGAGTACATTGCGCTTTCGAGGCAAAATACTAATCTTATTGAAAGTGTATTAGAAATCCATATACTGAAAATTTAGGGTTATATAACATAATTATTTTTTAGATTTGCAAGTTTACCTCGTGAAATAGTCTGCACTGAAAACTTGACACCATTCAAGAAATTACTTCCATGTGATTCCAAATCCGGTATCTCGTCGCTATTGAATTCTGGATCGATTCACAACACCAAATATCACTCTATTGGTCTACATCTTCGACAGGTTTGCAGAACAGATAGCTGCGATTCTGTTTCTCTGGAATTGCAATTGTCTGTATCTTTAGTTTACGATTATGCGATCTTGGGCACAAAAAATTGGTCGTTCAAAAAACTGTTTGGTAAAGGTTTGAACGGCAAATGTCCGCTTGCATCTAAAAGCAATATTTACGTTGATTTATCGAGTAAGTCACGGCATAAGTTTGAATTAACACCGGAGCCGGACGAAGTTATTACTTCTATAAGAGGCGGCCAAGTCAACGAGTACGCTATGTTCAATATTCCACCATATTTCTTAAGTGTAAGTGCTAAGTATGAGGATCCATTTGATTTAACTGTTAATATTCCACCCACGTTGCACGCGAATCAGTATTTGACAGGATATGGCCAAGAAAGAGGTGGAATTGTGACAGAGGTATACAACAACCACTGGGCTAATTTGGATGTCGTTCTGCTTCAAAATATTGCTTGGTACGTACCAGTTTATCTGCACACTCTGAAGATTGTCTCCAATGGCCGAAGAATTAAACCATCAATTCTAAGGTATGGGCCAGGCAAACAGCGAGAGAAACCCTACTATATTGAAGTTGTATTGAAACTACCACCACGTTCAGTCACGACCGTTTCTATAGATTTTGATTATGTTTTCTTAAAATGGCAAGAGTATCCTCCTGATGCAAATCACGGTTTTTACATCGGATCAGCAGTTGTGTCCAGTTATTTGCCATTGGCAAAAAATTGTACCGGATTACCTCAAGATTCGTTTACGATTTCCGGTAGTTTTAACGCATCTCGAAGTGGATATTTGGTACAGGTTCGTACTGAAAATATGGTGATTACTTTACCAACTCCAGATTTCAGTATGCCATATAACGTGATTTGTCTTGCTTGTACGGTAGTTGCGTTAGCTTTTGGTCCCTTGCATAATATTACAACTAAAAGGCTGATTTTGAAGAAGAAGAATCGAGAGAAGCTATTGGAAAGAATACGAAAAAAAGTGGTTAATTTCTTTGCAAGGCGGAACGTCAATAAAGATAAAGAGGAATAAGTGAAATTTCATTATGTAAATAGTTTCTTCACTTTTGTATTATTGTTTTTATTTACGTGAATGTGTTTGAGTGGCATCTATCTAAGCCTTGGTTTACGCTTCTTAATAAATAGATTTACTATTTATATTGGCATTTTTAATGTGTCACATTTATGTTTAATTATGGTATTGTAGTATTTTCAGTATTATTCTTTTAATAGAATTTGTGTAAAAAATGTAATGTTCAGTAAGTTTTACGGGGTATGTAAACTAGTAGCCTTATTTTACGGGATCGCATAACGTAAAGTTACGGTTTTATGTCACGTTTCTATTCCTGAGTTCGGACCAAATTGCAACTAAATAGCTGGGTAGCCTCCGTATCCCAGGACCTCAGTACCCGCCAGCGGCGTTTGGCTAACTAACAACAACCCCTTCAGTTTTAAATGTATTGTTACATATGTGGAACTACGAATTGTGGTATGGGAGACAGTAATTTAATTTTTATCATACTAATAAAGGTTATACAGCATAATTCGGTTTAGGAATTTGGATCTAGGGTTTCTTTGCCGTACTCTTTCGCCTCGCCTCTTCCAGGCTGAGTCCGGCACGTATTCTCTAATAAATTAGGTGTATTAGGAATCTGTGTTTTAATTTACATGACCCACCTTTCCCTCAGGTTTCCCTAATTTTGTTACCCTGGTACGCATTTCGCGTAAGTAAAATTGTACAAGATATAATAATAACACAACGTAGGGATTGGTTGTCTTTTTAATCTATTTTGACGGTCATTGGCAAAATAAAGACAAATCACAACTTTACTTATCTCGTTCTATGTTGAACGGGCCCGGGTATGATATACTACAGGACTAAAACACGAACATATACATTGCTTTCTTTCTAAATATGTTCGTTTGCGATCTGCGTCAATAATACTAATAAATAAGTGACTAATTTATACTTTGCGAACTAAAACTGCTCAGTTTAACTGACCAATATAAAATCTACAGTAGGTAAATGCATTAGTCGATAGTGCTGCTAACGCAAAAGCGTTCTCTTCAAAACCAATATGAAATTGGTAAAGTCCCCTAAAGAACCGAAACGAAAATGTTCCCGAGAAAAACGCTTTTATATTGTGAGGCGCTTCGGTTTGTTTCTGCTTGAATCGGTATCGGTAACCATTAGTTATGTCATCCAGTGGTTATTTCTCGTACGCCACCCTATGGATTCACGTGGTAAAGGGCATAGAGTGCACGGGGCAGCTTGTTACAGTAGAGAGACTTGCACCAGTGGTCTATTGCGCATGCCAGTACTGGTTGCCGGCTGGCTTGGAAACTTTCTTAATGTTAGCAGAATAGGAGCCAGAAAGAAAACAAACAATTTGCAAAACCCAATACAGCATCTCTATTGCCAACTTGAAACATAAATCATGGTTTACTCAATGACCTGATGAAACCTATGCTAACCTAGAGTATCAAATAAAAAGTTACCAAAGTATTGTTACGTTTTTCCCGTGAGTTCTGAACGAAAGCACAACTTTTACTCTTTTGCAATAATACTCTCATAGTTCTTTATCACTGTATACAATTAAACACACTAGAATACACATAACTGTACAACTATTAGATATTTACAATTCTGAACCCAATAATTAACTAACTCAACACCCCCAAGTAACAAAAGAAGCTTTAATATGGTTTTCAAGACGTTGTTACAGCCAAATGAATAAGACTCACTTAAAACCTTCTGCTCTAGACAACCTCTTGAAGAAGATAAAGGCTGTCTTACAGCCAAAGGGCCCGCTCCTATGAGGGTCTCAAGACCAAATCTTCAAGCTTGTTTAAAACCAACTTGCATTGAAATCGATTCTCTTATTATTGCCTTCAAGGCAATCATAAAACTTTAAGCAAGTCTCATTTAAAACCATAGGATTTATATTGATTTATAACATCTTTAGATAAAATTATTATAACCTGTAAATCAGTTACATCAAACAAATATGCGTCATGTGATGTCGTCTAGTCGGTGATGCATTCCAACTCCTAAGAATAAACATGGAGGAAATGCAATACCAAAATCTGGTAAATTCGCCGAAATGAGTGACAAAAATTATAACGCAGTCGACTTTTTCGATGAAATATGGAAAGATACCTTCTAAAAATTAAGGCGCCTTATATTGACTGTTTTTTTAAATAATTAAATTATTATTGTAATTGTAATCTTATATTGTATTACTGTTAAAATCCTCGAAAATTATTGAATAATATTACCTTCCTAAAATATTTCCAATATGGAGGCTTGTGCTGTTTGTAAAGATATGGCTTCTTATCATTTAAAACCTCAAGGTTTCTTAGAAAGAAGGCATAAATCCTATTAGTTTTGTCATAACCTTTTATTTACTGTAATTAATCTGTTTACACCTAACTTCCTTAGAGTAAAGCTTCTTAGTCTTGACCAAGGTTGCTCGGCCTGCTCATAAAACTACTTGGCCTTATCACGGTGTCTCATAAGTCTTCTAGCGCTGCGATCAAGTTTTCCGCACCCAATTAGATCACTATAACCTCATATTTTGTCCAGTTTTATGTTGATCTACATTTTCATTTATTATCTTTAAAGATTGCAACGTTACTTTTTTTTTAAATTATCATTTCTTTTAACTTGTAAGTATTTATGAGAAATATTTTCCATTTTTAAGGAAATTATATTGAACACCGCTACTGAATCACGACAGATAGTCAGAATGACAAGATGGCCGCTTTAAAAGAGCTCTAGGTGGTAGGAGTTAAAGTAATGGTTTAAGAAAGCAATAGAAAAGTCCAATAGGATTTTGTAAAGCAATATATTTTCCCAGTAATCCTAATACAGTCTTTTAAGTAGCCAATCTAAGACTTAAGCTTTATTGCTATCTTAAATAAAACTGCAAGTTTTATGAAATGCTTAAAGAATATGTTTTAAATCCAACTTAAAGCTATAGTCTAAAGACAGATTATTTTAAAACTAAACATACTTTAAACCCTCCAGAAGATCAACAAGATTTAAGAATGATAACACAAAAGCCTCGTTAAAGCTAACACAAGAGTAACCGGTCTCAAGTCAATGGACACTTAATATTATTGCTGCCAAGGCTGCTTTAAAACTTATTTTTAAGAATAAATGGACTTTAAGATCTGTTAGTATGTTTTAAGGTGTTCATAAAACCCCAGTACTTCTACCGACCATTTTAAAACCATTTTAAAGCTGATATAAATCTAACTAGCATTTAAATTGTTACTTAGGACGCGTTCTTCCTGACTTTTATATATAATCTAAAATCTATCGCGATTACACCGGACGAAGCGAGACCTCTCTATATCATTCTCGACAAAGCATCGAGAGAATTCCACAGATCCTGAATCTTCGCGGTCGGCGATGACTCATACGTAGACGCGACAAGGCTAGGTCTATAGGGAAGCACAAAAACATTCGGATGGTTGCTAGCCGTGACATTGCCCCCCTCTTAAACCTGATCGTCTCGATCAGCTACTTCATGTCCGTGATATGCTTTGAGCCTGTCGAGGTGGACAACTTTCAGTTTGCTTCTGGGGCTACGTCATTAATTCTTTTGATGACTGTATGGGGCCCTTCCCATACTGGCGTTAGCTTGGAAGATCTTCCTTTCTTCCTTTGCGGATTATATAACCAGCCTTTATCTGAAATCCCATAGAATTAGCTTTGAGATCATATCGTGTCTTCATTCGGTCACTGGCTTCTCCGTGTTTTCTCTGACTAATTCATGGATGTATAGTAACTTTTCCTTAAGGGTGTCCGCGTACTCTTGAATTTCCATATACTCGTTGTCTGGCGTTCCGAATAATAGGTCACAGGGTAAACGGAGTTCTCTTCCAAACAAAACCATGGCTGGTGCTAGTCCTGTCGTGTCATGGACTGCTGATCTATATGCCATCAACAATTAGTGGTATGTGTTCGTCTCAGTGTATCTGATGTTCATCTACGACCTTTGACAAATGTTCTTCAATGGTCTTATTAAACCTCTCAACTATGCTGTCTGATTGTGGATGTGAGGCTGTAGTCCGTGTTTTATGGTTGTTGAGTATATCACAGACTGCTGGAGAACCTTGGATTTGAAGCTGCGTCCTTGATCTGAGTGCAGCTCTAAAGGAACGCCAAATCAGCTGAATAGGTTTAATCACGAGGGCCTCTGCTATGGTAACAGCTTCTTGATTGGGGATCGCAAATACTTCAGGCCATTTACTGAAGTAGTTATTTGCCACTAAAATGTACTTGTTACCATTATTTGTTTCTGAAAAAGGGCCAGCTACGTCAATGGCGAGACATTCAAACGGTAGGCTCACATACTGTTTCATTTTCCCCCTAGATCTTGTTTTGGGTCCTTGACTTGCGGCACAGGTTGAGCACTGCCGACACCACGATTTCACATCCTGGCTGTAGTTGACCCAGTAAAATCTGTCGCGGATCTTGTCAATCGTTTTGTTCACACCGAGATCAGTACCAGACTTTCCATTATGAACTTCTTCCAGAACTTCCGATATCTTCTTCCTTGGTTCTACTAATTGTGCCTTCTCAGGCTCGTTTAAGAAGTCCATTTTCCACTACCAGGGAGTCCCACTGAGCCCACAGAGTTTTAAAAGTAAATCCTTTAGTTGAAATCTCTCTCCAGCTTGGTCTTGGTTGATGTTCTTCTTTAGCTTTTAACAGTAGTGCTATTTCACTATCCTCAAGCTGATCCTTTTTAAGTTGCACTGTGGTCCACTGCTGATCAACCTCAAATTTCATTTGCCTAATGGGAGTAATTTCTTCTCGTTGATCTATTATTTGGCAATGCTGAATATTTCTCGCATGGTCTTCTGGATAAAGCATCTACATTATGATGCAATCTCCGTGCCCTGTGCTTAACCTTAAAGTAATATTATTATAACTTTTCAAGCCATCTGGCTACCTGTCCTTCAGGCTGTTTCATATCCAAAAGCCATTTAAGTGCTGCATGATCAGTCCTTATTAGAAATTCTTGTCCATACAGATATTGATGGAAATGATCAACAGACCGTACTATTGCCAAAAGCTCTTTTCGGGTTACACAGTAGTTACGTTCAGGTTTCGAAAGTGTTCGACTGTAGTATTCGATAACTCGTTCTTCCCCTGCTTGTACTTGCGATAAAACTACTCCGATGTCGGTGTTGCTCGCGTCTGTGTCCAATACAAATTTACCCTCTGGTTCCGGATATCCCAATATTGGACTAGAACATAGAGCCGCTTTTAATTTTCTGAATACAAAATCACAGTTATGATCCCAGTTATAATTTGCTCGGTCTTCAGTGAGCTTATGTAGAGGTGCAGCTATATTTGCAAATCCTTCGACAAATCTTCTATAATAAGTACATACTCCAAGGAAGGTCCGCAGTTCGTATTTGTCGTGAGGACGAGGCCAGTCTTTGATTGCTGTAATATTTAGTTGGTCGGTTTTGATTCCCTCTGATGACACGACATGAACGATAAATTCAACTTTTTGTTGAAAAAGAAAACATTTCTTTGGATTCAGTAAGAGCTGAGCATTCTTGATTTTAGTAAAAACTTCATGCAAGTTTTGTAGATGCTCTTCGAAAGTTTTTCCCATTATCATTATATCATCCAGATAGATCAGGCATGTCTTTCAAGTGAGGCTTCGTAGAACAACTTCGATAAGGCGCTCAAAAGTAGCGGGGGTATTTCATAGTCCGAAGGGCATAACTTTAAACTGATATAAACCACTTCCGGTAGAGAAGGCAGTCTTTTCCTTATTCTGTTCGTCAATGCCTACTTGCCAGTAGCCGCTCTTTATGTCGAGTGTTGAGAACCAATGAGAACCTGCTAGTGTCGTCAACGTGTCGTCAATTCTGGGAAGTTGATAGCTGTCCTTCTTGGTGACGTCATTGAGCCTTCTATAGTACACGCAGAATCGGGTAGTCCCATCCTTCTTGGTGACTAAGACAACAGGAGATGATCATGGGCTTGATGACTCTTCAATAATTCCAACGTCAAGCATTTTGTCCCCTAATGTGGTAACCTCTTGCTGCGCCGCTACTGGTAACCTCCGAGGATGCTATCGTATGGGGGAAGCTTTCAGTGTCAATTTTATGTTTTATGATCTTCGCTCTTCCAGTGTTGCTATTTTCCCTTTCAAAGGCTGTGCTCTGCTCTTTGATAAATTGTATCTTTCTTCAGTTCTTCGGAAGACAAATGATGCCACGACTTCTGGAAATGTTCTAGGACTTTCTTAAGTGATGTTGAGGGTGTTACTTCTGACGGCGTTTCGCAACTGGTTACCCACTGCACCGGTTCGCAAGTGGCTACTACAACTCCTTTATTGATTTTGATGGAATTGGATGAAATATTTGCTATCCTTATCGGTATTTCGCCGTCACCGTCGGTTTTGACTAGTGCTTTGCCTACGAGGTGTTTGCAAGGCAAATCGTGGTGTTGGATAAGTCCGATGCAGCCTCCAAAATCCTCCAATTTCCCAAAAATTATCTGCTCGGTACTTCCGCTTATTCTGGCAGTACATGCTGCCACTACTTTAGTCGGTGTGCCATGATCTGTTTTGGTAAGGATGAACTCTTCGGTACCAAACTTCAGAAGGTTAAGTTTGTTGTCAAAAGAGAATCCATGTTGACCGATGAGATCCATCCCCAAAATAAGTTCGTCTTCTATGTCGCCTACTAACACTGTGTAGTGCAATTTAATCCTTCCAAGTTGAAGTTCGATACCCATTTCCCCAAGTACTTCAGCTGTCTCACCGGTAAGCATTTATACATTCCGTACATGTATACGGCACCTAGCACTATCCCATTGCATTGGTTGGATTTAAAATTTCAACCAATTAAACTTCGAGTGCTATATGCGTGTACGGAATGTAAATTGGTGCCATATGCACTTACGGAATGTAATAACAGTTAACAGTACTAACTACAAACTGCTGTTTGAAGACGCTTGTCTTTAAAAAACACCTCTGGTCCTTTCCGAACTTCTACCATACTCTTTGAAGCCTTCGGAAAATACTTCTACTGCAAAAGTATTTATTACATTCCGTACTTGAATATGGCACTGAATTACATTCCGTACACGATTATCGCACCCGCACGTTGATTGGATAGAAGTTCAAATTTTTAATGGTTTGACCAATAACAACACCGAGGTGCCATATACATGTACGGTATGAATAATTGCCACCGGTAACCGTACGTAAAACTACATTCTTTGATATGGATAGAACTTCGACTCTATTTACTCTATTGGACGTTATCAAAGATATCGCCGCACCAGTGTCAACAGTAATTGTCGTGGCTCTTCCGTTGATATTTCCTTTAATAGTTAGACTGTCGGCGGCTTTTCCTAGGCTTTTTATGGAGACGATGCTGGGGCTTTATCTTTTTTAGCCAACATCCGCTACGCAATGTTGACTAATTGAAGTTTTTCAGATTTGATTTTGAGACCCTAGCGTCTCTGGATGAAAATCTAGTTGTACTCGGCAGTCTCTTTTGAAATGCCCAGTCCTGCCACATCTATAGTACTGATTTGATGTATTTCGGTTACGTGACATATCTTCTATTGGCTCCCGGAATCTCCCCGTGGCCTGAAGACCTTCCGATAATTTCTTCAAAATTTCACCCATCTCAGTTAATTCACAGTTGTTTGTTGGCTTTTCTTCCTGAATGGATACGGCCCTGATTTTTGGCTTGGAGATGTTACAGGCCGCCTCAATTACTAGGGCTCTACCCAAAGCTTCACTGCTGTTATCAAATTTGGCTAGACGTAGCATTTTCTGAGGGTCTGGATCTCCGATTCCATTCACGAACTATTGGACAGCAAGTTCCTCTTGAAATTCCCCTGTTGCTCCCGGGTAGGCCAATTCAACGTCTAACGTCTGCCTCAAACTCTTGCAGGTTTTCACCAGGCTTCTGATGTCGGAACTTTACTTGTGCCTGATACAGTTGTCTTCTGTGTTGGTCTCCAAATCGTCTCTCCAGGACAGCTACAAGTATTGTTGCGCGTAAAACCCTTTTAAATGTGTTAGCGAGATATAATGAATAAGATGATACCTACCCTTAAGAATGCGGCCAGCGCAACATGTGTGCTCCGACTTGCTCGTCGGCGTGGGAGTGGGTCAATTACTTACTTTTGACCAGGGCGCCACCAGTTTGAAGTATCCAAATCCGCAGATCCAAACAGGAAGATCCTCGGTCTTAAGAATCCATAAGGGCGATCCAAATCGACGATTATCCGCTACGCAAGGGCGTTTTAAAATCAACTACACTGGTTGGATTGAGACATTTCAGAGCAAATAAAAGACGGTGACGTTCGTGCAGGTTTAAATTTATTGGCGTTCGTTATGTTAGACGACAACGTGTTGTCAGATTTCTTTCAATAAACAAAATGATATAAATATATAACAAAAGGTAAAATATCTCACTTGGAAACACTTAATAACTTGATATATGCTCACGAATATTGAACTAGATCATATCAGATGTAACAGTATGACGTAATAAATGATTACAGAAGATCAAAAAAAACAATTCCAACTAATTAAAGATAGGCGCAATATGCATAAAATATATATCGTCACATCAACTAATAATTTAAAGTTATCAGGATAATAGTCCTTACTATTAACTCCGTTGCGCGTGTACCATGGTATACGTGTCGCAGTTGTGCATGAATAAACCTTAACATTTCAGTTTATGAGATACCGCTATGTAAATTACTATAATCCGTTATTTAGTCAATCAGAACAACAACGTTTATCATTTATCACTATATGGATTAAATTGTAAGAATCTTGAAATAAAGCATAAAAAAACAATGAGCATTAATTGGATCACACTAGTAAATATCGCAGTTATTTACATACGCATTGGCAAGCTTTGCTTACACCTAATCAGTTCCAAAAATAATTATATCAATACTTCACAGAAAGAAATAAAAACACGCAATTTACTACACGCTGGAAAATACTAATAACACGCCAACAACATTAGGTAAACAGATCACCATTATAACCTAAACTTATCTTAACTGATCTTCGCCGATGTCACCTACGGCCTTCTGCACGCGGACTTCAGCTATGCACCTTCGGACCATAAACTCTCAGTGGCATTTGAGGTAATCCCCATACCTCTATGGCTACAGTTGGTACCAATAAAGCACAACCAACTGTATTGACTGGCAGCTACTTGGTTAGCTACTTAAACATCTCTCCAAGCAAAGCTCACTCCAAACAACAATAGCTTGCTCCAGATACACAACTCCAAGCAAACCAGCTCCAGCCAAAACAATAGCTCCAACAAACTGGCTCTCGTACAGAGGAAAAAAAAACCCTGAAAG
The DNA here is from genome assembly GCA_016904865.1 of Pissodes strobi. NCBI lineage: Eukaryota > Metazoa > Arthropoda > Insecta > Coleoptera > Curculionidae > Pissodes > Pissodes strobi. Next base: position 20,186 of record MU187247.1, on the reverse strand, counting down.
AGAACAAGCGCTAAGTATGCATTCACCTACTGCAATTTCAAGCAGCTCCTCTTTCAGAACACTCCCAAATCAATGAGCATTTAAAAATAATAATGAGAGTATTTAAAAATAATAATATTAGTCGTCTTGCCAAAATGCGAAGGTCATAATATAACCAATATCATATCACCCTACAGGTGATAGACATCAAATACTAAGAAAACTGACTAATAATATCACCACTGTATGCTCTTATAAGAGTTCAGACCCCCAGGCAAGAACAAAGCTTGTCCATTTATGTCGTTAATATTAAATCTAAATTTACTAAGCTTATGTACGACTTTACAAGTTCTTATAAGCAAAAATCAAAGTAGAAATTAAATTTATCAAAGATTATATACAGTTTTATACAACATTATACCCTATTATACAATACGGGTGCCCATAAAGACAAAGAATCTGCTATGAGTGTTCGACTGCAATATGATACGAGAACTATATCCTGAACTATTATTTAATACGCTTATTTTCCCTAGAGTATCGCTTCTTGTAAAAATGATGAGAGTAAATAAATCATGCTTTGCCTGTTCCAGGCCTAAATTATCTTTTGTGTGATGATATTGCATGATATACGTGCAAGAATTAATAAATTTTCAAAAGTAACACTCTCTATATAGCAATATTGTGCAGTATTTCAATCCCCTCTGAGACCCGTTAAAAACTATAATGAAATTACTTCTATTCTGATAAAATAAATCCCCTCTGTACAGAAAATAAATGAGTATGTACAAAATATAAGATATGTATATTTATTTACCTAACTACTTAGGGTTTTTCGATGGTAATGATGAAGTGGGAAGCAAACGCTCTCTTCTACAGACATTCCTCGAAGAAGGAAACGGCGTACTTTGTTCCAGAATACACTGCACGTGGCGAGTTACTAATCCAATCTTGACTTTAGGCAAAAACCAGCCCATCCACAGTCAAGCCATAAACTACGCCACTCTCTATCGCCCGAAAAAGTAATATTCCCCTCAGGGTGAATTAAAAATTCTTAAACTTTTATCAGACATATATACGCACTACCTCCTAAGAAGGTTTGCCGAAGAAAGAGGACGATATCAAGCCAAAAACGAGTACCTAGGTCGTGGAATTCGATGTTAAAAAGCTAGCAAAAACTCGAACCATAAGCCCCTTCCACACTGTCCTGTAATCATACGCAAACTACAGCAGCCGATGTCGCCAAATTTACTAACATCTACAATATGCAATGAAACGTATCTAAGGCTGTATGATATTATACATTGCTGGCAGAACAAAGAAATCCAACGATAAATCCATCATCGACAATGACCAGACAACCAGCAACTATCTCGTTCCGGCCGGTGTCATTTACAATTTCTAATATCCAAACTTTTTAACGCATTCAGTCGATTCGATCATAAACGTACCTTTAGCTCCAGTCGGTTTTTTTTTCTTCCTTGCTAAAATCAAGCAGCAAGCAAAGTAGTTCGAGCAACGTTGCCAAGTTAGGGAACATACGCATTTAATAACATATCTTGACTGCGTAATTTTAACGCGAAAGCGAAAAAACAGTCGTTTAATCAAAACTCACGATAGCACATCAATTAATTATGTATTTTCCTGTTCGCCTAAATCGCAACCACGTAAGAATTACAGGGCGAACACTTTGCCAATTAAACATCTGGCAACGTTCCAAGAATAACCTTTTCATTAAACGTTACAAAGTGCATTATATTTAACGCGTCCGTAGGCAACCAACAATTCTTTTAAGGTATACTTACGCCGACATAAGAAATTGGTCGCAAGGTATTAAGGGTGGAATCATTGACTTTATTTGACTTCTATCTGTTACATATTCGTGCTAAATTATTATGTAACAGTATGTCATATTTTCCTTGTTGGCTGATGGGAATGGTCTGTAGTATTTCCAGGGCAGATCCCCGAAGCGCTACCACTAGTGATGTAGCCATTTCTTCATTATTCCAACCGTTGGCAACAGCAGCGGCTTCAGATTGTCTTTTGTACATTGTCGAGGATGTTTGACCGTCATAGATTGAAGGTTTGATATGCTGTCCTGTGGCGAATACCCTCTCGGTGAATCCTTGATTTTTCAGCCTGGTAACTTTTGCTTGTAGATTCTCCATTTCTTTCGGTACGTCTCCTACTTCCTTTTTTATATTTCCACCTTCTTTTTGTACATTTCAACTTCTTTTTGTACAGTTCCAACTTCTTTTTGTATATTGTTTACTTGTTTTTCAAATTTTTCTTGCTCGCCTATAATTACATCCAGCATCCATTTCTGAAGCTGGTTCAGTTCTGCTTGCCTTTTATCTTCTTGGTCTTGAAAATTTTTCTGAAGCCGGTCCTGTTCTATTTGCTTTTTATCTTTTTAAGTGAAGAGTAGTGGCTGTGTGCATGTATGAATCATACTAAATGAAACACTTTGTATTCCATGCAAAATTTAATCCAAAAGGGCGCTTTCGGCCTAAGCCATCATCAGTGTTACTTGTCATTGGACCTGAAGAACATATCGACGAAGAGTAAACAAACAACACCAACAAACAACGGTCAAATCGCAATTAAAAAGGCAAAAGTTACATTTTAAAAAGTAACATAATTTTAAAATGTGACTTGACTTTTTAATTGTGATTTGACCGTTGTTTGTTGGTGTTGTTTATTTACTCTTCGTCGATATGTTCTTCAGGTCCAATGACAAGTAACACTGATGATGGCTTAGGCCGAAAGCGCTCTGTTATGCTTTTATAGGAAGTCCTTTTGGATTAAATTTTGCATGGAATACAAAGTGTTTCATTTAGTATTTTATCTTTTTGGTCTTGTAAAATTTTCTAAAGCTGGTCCTGTTCTGCTTGCCTTTTATCTTCTTGGTCTTGTAAAATTTTCTGAAGCCGGTCCTGTTCTTCTTGCCTTTTATCTTCTGGATCTTGAAAAATTTTCTAGCCTGTCCTGTTCTGCTTGCCTTTTACGTTCATCCTCTTCCCGATCCGCTCGCCTTTTATCTTCATGATCTTGAAATTTTTTCTAAAGCCGGTCCTGTTCTCTTTGCCTTTCAGAATATAGATTTTCCATGAAATCGGCCAACATTTTATTTATTTGCTCCATTTCTGCCGTTTTTGCCTTGTATTGATCATAGAATGTTATAAAATGTTCTCAGAATCCACCAATCAAAACGGTCTCGTTGACGTACTTGTACCCTCTTCTCTTCTCGAAGAATATTTGAAAGTCCTGTCCCTTCACAATCCGACTTCTGACACCAAATGTTACGTTTTTCCCGTGGGTTCTGAACGAAATCACAACTTTTACTATTTTGCAATAATATCCTATTCTTTATCACTCTATACAATTATACACACTAGACTACACTTATAACTTTACAACTATTAGATCTTTACAATTCTGAACTCAATGATTAACTAACTCAACACGCGTTCTTTCTGGCTTTTCTATACAAACTAAAATATGTCGCTATTACACCGGACGAAGCGAGGCCTCTATATCATTCTCGACAAAGCATCGAGAGAATTCCACAGTTCCTGAATCTTCGCGGCCGGCGATGACAAGGCTAGTTTTATAGTGTGACAGTATCGTGAATGCCCTTATGAAACTGATGCTAACCTAAACTATCAAAACTCACAACTCGTACAGTATTACGAAAGTAGTATCATGAATGCCCGTATGAAAATTAAACTAACCTAAAGCCTTGACTAAAGAATAACCAAATGAAATAAAGTATTACCAGGGGGGTCTGGTATGCCTGACGTATCGGTTTATTTATTTAATCGTGTATGAGCTACATCACTTAAGATATCTATATATCATATATATAGTGAAATTTTATCAATACATATAGATGTTCATATATCACTCCAATGTTTAGCGCAAATAATAGCATTTTCATTGCACGTCCATAGGTCGCGGAAGGTACATGGAACTTGTAGGGATTCGCACGCCAGGAGGTGCTCCATTGTCTGGGATTCTCCGCATTCACATGCCTCCTCTTCTGCATATCCCCACCTACTACAGTTTATTATTGACTTTATCATTAATACTTAGTTTTTTTATTTTTCGTCATTCCAATTTTTAATACTTGCTTACTTACTATTAAATTAATTCTTGGTTGTTTATGTTATATTTCAATTGTTCGTACTAATTAAATTCGGGCATTCATCAACCTAATTTCGAATTTATTTAAATAATTTTCGTTTGGTAGTTGCGAACCTTAGGCTAAAACGAGTACCATATTTCAACTTTGGGGTATTTCTTGCTTGTGCCGTCTACAAGTCCGTGGCGCCTTATAAATAAAACCCACCCCTTACTCTCCGTCAATGGAGCTAGGGCCTATTTGCACGCTTTGAAGACGACTCGTTCTAGCTTACGCATCTATACTTGCAAATTCACTCAAATGTTTTTTTTTTTATTTGATATTATTCACCCTCGGTCTCTTCTAAGCTGAGGTGATGGTTTCGCGCCAATTAGAAGAAAGGAAAAGCGTGACATACTATAGCTCAATCAAAATTTGGAAAATTCACACTTGGATTTTACAACAAAAAAATCCATTTTCCAAACTCTTCAAACGGTGTTTACCACTTCTCCGTATCACAAATAACCATCCGACATCGAAGGACCAAATTGTTATGTAACAAAAACGGCTCAAATATATCTTAATCGTTATATTATTACACGAAGAAACAAAAAAACTGCTGGTTCAATACGGTACACACGTTATAATATTTTAGGCTATATCGGACTACCCTTATACTTCTACAACTGACACCGACTTCTTACCCTATATCTTTTTACGCCGGGAGGATAAAAAATGTGCCTTCGCTCGGCGACACTTACAATTTCTAATAACTTAGGTAAATATTCTTCGTCCTAAAGAACGTAGATTCTTAGTGTTCCATCGCTTGTCTTCCGCTATGATTACATTGTAGTTTCTGAATCACCATACCCATCGATACGTTTTTAAAGCATAAAGTTTTTTATCCTCAACCCGAGTCTGCTATCGCACTTCGATGCTTACTCATTCTGTTTTCCGTATCCTTCGAATACGTTCAAAAATCGTGTTTTGTTTTGTGTTTGTGAAATAAAATGTCGAAAAGAAGGGAAAATATATTGTCCAGTTCCTCAAGTAAGTGTTAATAAATTGTCTATATAGAACTAGTCCGATGGCCTAATATTTACGAACAATAAATGGTCGTTGATTAGTTGTTTTGGGGTTCGTTTATGCTTGTTTAGGTTAATCAATTTTCTATATAGTAGGCCGAGGGCCAAATATCTACGTACAATGATATAATGTACAGTTGATAAGTTGTATTGAGGTTTGTTTACGTAAGCTCACTAATTACAACTAGACTATTTTAAATAATTAGAATAATTAAAAAACCTTGCATAACAGCCGAGGGCTTATTAAATTCATATTCATGCAGTTTTTCAGTAAGGCACAATACGTTGACCTAACCGAGAGAAATAGAAATTAAAGTACATAGGCCGAGGGCCTTGTAAATTGCGTACGAATAGCACTCGGTCAATTTTTTTTCTTGCCGAGGGCAATAGAAAAAGTATACGTCCAGGCCGAGGGCTTCGCAATACAAAAAATTGTTATTATTATTCTTATTATAAATTATTAATTAGTTAAGCTTATGGTCGAGGACCTAAATATTTGACTTCCCCACAAAGAGTTGGTTAGATTGAGTTAGATAGTGCATAGGCCGAGGGCCTTATAATCTGCATACAAATAGCACTCAATCGAAAAATTCTTGCCGAGGGCATAGAAAAAGAATAGATTTAGGCCGAGGGCTTCACAATACAAAAAATTCTTAATATTATTTTTATTATAAATTATTAATTGATTAAGCCTAGGGCCGCGGACCTAACTATTCGACTTTCTAACAAAGAGTTGGTTAGATTGAGTTAGATTGTGCATAGGCCGAGGGCCTTATAATTTGCATACAAATAGCACTCAATCGAAAAATTCTTGCCGAGGGCATAGAAAAAGAATAGGTTTAGGCCGAGGGCTTCGCAATACAAAAAAAAATTAATATTATTTTTATTATAAATTATTAATTGATTAAGCCTAGGGTCGAGGACCTAACTATTCGACTTCTCCACTAAAAGTTGGCTATTGACTTACTAAGAAGTGATCGTTCTTTATGACTCCAAACTTGTCACCGCCAAATGATAATCAGATACATTTTCTGTGTATAATATTTCCGCTGTTTATGCAGCAATAATCAATTCCAATAGGGACAAAAACATTATATATTTCTAGTATGGACGTGGACCTATTTAATTAAAATTGCTATCATGGACTGACTCCTTATTGTCTGCAAAATAGCTGTATATTTTACAGGGTGTTAGTTGTTTTGACTAAAATATCACCCGCAGACTATTGTCTGCAAAATAGCTGTGTACTTTACGGCCTGTTAGCTGTTTTGACTAAAATATCACCCGCAGACTATTGCCTGCAACATAGCTGCATACTTTACAGGGTGTTATGGCAAAACATATTTGGCATTAAGGCCGTGGGCCATACTTTCTGAGGGATAGCCGTGGGCTATTCAGTAAATTCTATCATCACTTAAACGATTAAAAGGCTGTGGGCCAACAGTATATATTTTAATATGGTCGTGGACCTATTTAATTAAGACTGCAATCATGGACTCCTTATTGTTTGCAAAATAGCTGCATACTTTACAGGGTGTAAATTGTTTTGACTAAATTATCTCCTGGAGACTCTTGTTTGCAAAACAGCTGTATACTTTACAGGGTGTTAGTTATTTGACTAAATATTATTGTGTGCAAATTTAATTATTCGCAAAGGTTCCTACAACACCAATTGGGGCCGATACAGTTGTAGGAGCCGCGTTAGCTAACAACACCAACCATTTGTCAGGCTTGGCTGTTGCACTTTACTGTTTTGCAATGTGTATAATGCTCCTAAATGATTTAGGAATTATTATAAATACAGAAAAAGTCAGTTAATACCATCATAAAAATAACTTACCTAGGATTTACTTATGACTTAACTCAGAGGACCGTTTCCTCGACGTTTCTTTACCTCTTAAGAAAATGAATTCAATAAAAGCGGCAATTAAAAAATATATTAACAAGTCAGGTACTACGATTCGAGATTTTGCAAAAATTATTGGTGTTTTGGTAGCAGCGACTCCTGCCGTTCCTCAGAGTCGTCATCGTATCAAAAGACAAGGGCACGCAAAATGTAAAGCCTTAAAAGGAAAGTCGTACAATGACAGAATATTAATTTCAAAAGATACAAAGCAAATTATTAGCTAGTGGATAGACAATCTAGAATATACTGTAAATATGAAGCCTAGTACGTTTTCATTGGAATTTTCTTTTTTTTTATGAGTCTGCGTCTCCTACAGGCTGGGGTGCCTATTGTAACGGCCAAAAATGTCACGAGTTTTGGGAAGAAGCCGACAAGTCTAACCATATTAATTACCTTGAAGTTAAAGCTGCTAGTCATGGCTTACAATTATTTACTAAATCAAATGGAAATATTAGAGTCTTACTTAGAATCGATAATAAGACGGCAATACCCTGCATTAATCGTGGGGAAAGCGTAAAATATCGCAACTTAACCAATATAACCTTTCAAATTTTAGACTGGTGTGAACAAAACTTATAACACTCTTCGCATCTTATATCGCTTCAAAAGAAAAACGGAAGCCGATAAGGCATCAAGACAAACTTCCATTGAAACAGAATACGAACTAAACAAGCAGGTATATCAGAACATAATAAGGGGTTAGATTTATTTGCAACTTATTTTAATGTAAAATGCCTGTTCCTGGTTTCCGGATTCAACCTCCACAGCAGTCGATGCATTTACAATTTCTTGGCATGATGAGTATTTTTACGCACCGGAATATTGGTGGCTAGTACAGCCCTGGTATACCGTGTTTCCTAGTTTATTAGTTAGGGAAACCGTTGACTTTTAAATCGAGTAAAAATTAGTTACTCCCTATAGAGACTCTCAGTCTCATCTGTTAGACAGGAACATTTTCCTGGTGACAAGGAAACTGTCTGAGAAGCATTTCTTCAAAGAAGCATTTCCGGTCACGCCATCCCAATAATTTTTGCATCCATCTCAGAAGGAACTTGGAAACAGTACAATGTTGTGGTTTTTACTTGTTCTTGTGTTGATAAAACACCGGCTTTTAGTATTTTTACTTTATGTATTTATAATATTGCAACGATATATAAAATATATCTAACAACAACACTGTCAACGTTATCCTACTGTCTAAACTGTTGCTAACTTAATAGTAATTAGTGTTGTGAGAATTCGAATAAAAATTTACGTCGCATCCGAGTATTGAAATCCTCGAATGCATCCGAGTATTCGGAAATCATTCGAATCATTTAATTCGAATGATTTTATTCCAAACAAATAAGAAACTCATGCGATAGACAAATAATGATATCAAAATAATAACAAATCTAAATGAATTCAAATGATTTTATGAGGATTTTGGTTTCGAAACAAACAAGAAACAAGCGATAAGCAAATGAATTCGAACTGTTAGCGAATATGAATTAATTTGTATGATGTTTATATTGAGTAGTTTGATTTTTGATTCCTAATAGGTTAGATATGGAAATCGAGATTTAGCCGGTTAATTAAGGTTGATGTTGAGATTGACAATGAATTTATTGGAGATTGAGTAGTTAAATTTCAGGTGGTGTTGATATACAGTGTGTCCAAAAAAGTATGCAACACACTTGATAAAAGTAGACGCTTGAAAAAAAAAATTAACAATGCCAAAAGTCAAATAACACTTTCTCCAAAAGTGCAAAGAGAGTTTTTTCGGCATTTTTTCAATAATTTGGTATTTGACTTTTGTTTTTGCCTTAATAAGAACTTCCGATATTCCAATTTTTATTTTAATATTTTGTATTTTTTAATTACCCTGTATAACATCTTTTATTTAGCAATCTCAAAGTTATTTTTTTTCAAGAATAAATTTTTCTGAAAAACCAATATGAAAGAAGATTCCCATATGTTGCATACTTGTTTTGGACACACTGTATATATGTCAATGCACATTGGCGTTACGAAAGGAACTGTCTGAAAGTATTGAAAAACAATTAAACACTAATGAGTGCATTTTATTTTATCAAATAAAACATTAATCCTTTACAAAACAACAAAATTGAACAAAATCTATTTTTTTGGTTTAAAAACTTTTAAAAATAGGTGAAAATTTAAATGCAAATGTCAAAAATAATATCATGTTGAGATGTTTAGGTGAGAATCTATTTCTCCTTAGATCTAGAATTAATTCGAATATTATTTTCCATATTTCACACCTCCACACCCTTCCGCTCGCCTTTCATGATAGGTACACCATCGAAAGGGAACGGAAAAGAAATAATGAAGTCCGAGTATTAATTCGAATGAATTAATCCGAGTATTACTTTCGTTGAATTCGAATGACTGGAGTATCACAATCATCCGAGTATTTACAACACTAATAGTAATAACATAGGCGTACCTATAAATATTTTTATTAAAACAAATTGTTAATTAATATTTAACATACAACGCTTGTTTTAATAAGTAGGTATTATAATTTCTGTAACAGCAAAATTTCGATGTCTTTACTTATAATTTAAACATTTATTTGGACTTTTTAGTTCGCGAAGTAAACAAAGGAGCTTCTTACGTCTTGATAAGTACCTATAAATAGATCAGCTCTTAACTCTATGTTTCACCGCCTAATAGGGATTAAAATATAATAAAAAGATATTTGAAGGGAAGCTACAAGTTAAAGCCCCCTAAACCTAAATACGATTTTACATGGAACGTTGAACCTGTATTACTCTATGTATCAACACTTTACCCTTTACAATCTCTATCACTTGCTAAACTAACAAAGAAAATGGTAACACCAAACACTTATGGCACTAAGTTCAGCACATCGGATCCAAACATTAAGCAAAATTACGATCGACAATAATAGAGACTCTACAGTCAAAATTGAAGATTTCGGAAAAAATTTAAACCTTAGCACCCTATAAAAGCCAGCCCATTTTTCGTATTTTTAAAAAATCAGAATTACCTATTATGTGTCGCAAATTCTATAAAACAGTGCATAAAAGTCACCGTGCACATTCGTTCCAATTATACATCCCTATTCTCAAAAAAAAACATATCACCACGCGATAACTCAAACCTTGAGTAGGTGGATCAACTTAATTTTAATAAACAATGGGCATTTACGATAATTGGAGCGGTATCTACCGGTAGGTATCTGAGCGTTCGTTAATTTGTGTTCCATTAACCAACCGCGTTCTGTAATTAAATTGAATCTACCGATTCATGTACCGCGATCCACCTTTATGGATCTGCTATTTGTGTCGGTACATGTCGGTTTGTTTACACCTTATATTGACATAATCTACAATTTCAGCCTGCGAGCTTGTTGTTACTTATATACTATCGAAATTCTGAAAATAATTTACTATTACATTCAGTTTTAGAGAGAAATAATTTAAATACCTTCAACATCGTATAGCGAAAAGCAACATTTTCAATACATTTTTCAATAAACACAGGTTAATTTTTTCTTCTTTTATGTTTTCTGCATTGTGAAACTGAAACAACTTTATAATGCCCTCAGTTTCCGAATCACTACTATCTAATATTTGAAAAGTAGCCAAGATTGCGATAGCTTGACGTGTATTATTCTTCATTAGGTTTGTTCTAGCATGAAATCTCAAACGGTTTGAAACCTCCGGAGTTTGCGCATAGCAATAAAAGCGACGATTATATCGCTATGCGCAAACTCCGGAGGTTTCAAACCGTTTGGGATTTCATGCTAGAACAAACCTATTATAATCAAACTTATTTTTTAAGTTATTCTCGACCCGCACCGTTCCGTTCGACAATTACCATTTACCGGAACGTATCGACGTTAATCAGCTGATTACCGCTGTATACCTACCGGTAGATACCGCTACAATTTTCGTAAATGCCCATTGGTATGGAATGAACGTTAACGTCTTTACCGGATATAGTGAGACACGCCAGCACGTGAGCAGCCTTTAAGTTTGACGTAAACCTAAATGTCATTAAGAACATTGCAGGGTGGAGTCCTAAAATTCTGACACTCTCTTCAGATTCTATACTCGACCTCTAGGTACGCCCAGTGACATATTTGCCAATACAATTTTAAATTTGGGTATATTTTAGCCCTAATAGGTAGCCTTTTAAGTATTCCGATGCCTAAGGTTCAATTTATTATATTTGTTTTGCTCTGATTGTATATCAATAATATATTATATTATAAAATATGTTTATTTATCTGGAATAGGTACCCTTAATTTTTAAGTGGTTAAGGAATTTATGGGATAGAATTTTCATTGATTTTTTTTTGTCATACTTAAAATAGAGTTGAATTGAACGACTTTGCTGCCTTAATTGTGTTTTTTTGTGGTATTCTCAGGGTTGGAGGTAGAATAATGCAAAATTGCACCATCTAGCTTTAAACAGCTACAATGTAATCATATCGGAAGACAAGCGATGAAAAATTGAAAGATTAATCGAATACCTACTTACCTGTATGAAGGTTAATCGTAATTTTCCGAGCTTGTCTTCCGATATGATTACAACCCTCCCAACCACATGCCCCTTAGGCGGGCAATTTTGCTCTAAAACAGAATGAGTAAGCATCGAAGTGCGATAGCAGACTCGGGTTGAGGATAAAAAAAACTTTATACTTTAAGAACGTATCGATGGGTATGGTGATTCAGAAACTACAATGTAATCATATCGGAAGACAAGCTCGGAAAATTACGATTAATCTTCATACAGGTAAGTAGGTATTCGATTAATCTTTCAATTTGCCTTTATTTACTTGGCACTGTGGCCTGAAAATTTGATACTCTAAAATAAAGATTGGATTGCCACAATTTTGCTTTTCCTTGCCTTAACAGCTTATCTTGTTGTAAGGGTCCTTGCCTTACCTTACCTCCTTATTAACAACACAATCATACAAAGCAACAGTATTAATTATTAGTTTTTAAACTGGAATATCCGCCTCGAAAATCTAAAATCATAAACAAAAACAAACCAACCACCCACTGATAGACACGCGCCAATTCAATCGTAACGGTCGTGATCGACGTTATCTAATTTTAATTAGGAATAAGCATCTGACGACTTGACACTTGAATATTTTTCTAATTGCTATTAGAGGGAATCTTAAAGAATAAAAGGAAACCAGTGTTAAAAAAAAATTATAATTATGTTAAGTAGGACTAGTTTTTTTTACAATATTATTAACTATCAACAATATAATCTAACTTATCATAAAAAGTAAGACCTATGAGTTTAAATGTGTCTTACCATCAAAATCACAGTATTTGTTATTTTAATTCTATTTTTAAATTTTTTATAAAACTAAAGTATAAAAACATTTAAAAGAAACCGAATTGTTAATATTACATGGCACTGCTTCTTACAATTTATTGGATTTTTAAACATGAGGTTTTGATGTGGCACTTTGACAAAATCAAAATCAATACTTTTTATATATAATATTAATACGTCGTAAATAATTCTGTAAATTTCGTCATTAGGTTCATAAGCATGATTTGTCGCCGGTGTTTATCATCAACAATTTGATATTGATGAATTTCATGGGAAAACAATGACATATTAATTATGCTAATTTTTGTCATTAGTTACAGTTGTTTGAGTAATTTACAAAATTTACCCATATTAACTTGTATCATTTTTGCAGAGCACCATGTTCGATTTCATCGGCACATTGAAATGCTGGATAACAAATCATATGTTCGTATATTAATTAATTACTTGTTTAGGGTGTTCGCTACATATTTACAAGCATTTTGGATTATTTTTCAGATTAAATACATGAATATCATTTTATTAGATTCACAAGAATTGTATACAACTTTTACTCTGAGTAAATTTGAATCGTCAGAAATTATTTATAAAATATAGAGATTTTTTCCAATAAGTTGATATATCAGCACGATTTCTAGTTAGATATATAGTACAATACATGTTAAAAAAATAAAGAGAGAATCGTTTTATTAAAGCTGTAAAAACCTCAACATATGGAGATTTGTTATCTGAAGATAATGGCCCAAACTATCGGTGCTAAAATCAGTGATGGAATTATTTTAATTTTAGAGCTTCCAGCGGTACTTTCATCTGCTGGACTCTTCTGTGCTCGAAAAGCAGCTTCGCATATATTACCACAATCTTCTCCTTCGCAGATGTCACAGAGTGTAGCCCTAGGTCCCCGGTAGAATATACGGGCTCTTCTTGCTAAAATAATGACGTTTGATTAGCGGGAATGAAAATGGGAATTTTAATGTGTTCTTATATGTACTTTTAATTTAAAAAATATGCTATCATAAATGGTGACTTCAACATACATTTTGATCAAGAATATGACCTAAAAAATATCTTCTTAGATTTAATGAATAGTTTTGATTTCAAACAACAAATCTTTACAAATGTGTTTATAAATTTTGATGTTTTTAACAATTTTAATTTTAATGTTTTTAACCCCGTATTGTCAGATCATTTAGCCATAGAAGCGAATCTGGAACTGACTTATCTAGTGAAAAAAAAAGGATATCCTGATCAAATAGTATGTCGCCCATTCACACAGACTGGTATTTTTAAAATGTACAATCTCCTAGAAGTTGGAAAGTGGTATATTTTAAACAGTAATGATAATATTAACAGTAAATGTGTGATGGTCGGGCCAGGGTACCCGATTTATTTGAAGAAATGTAAAACTTTTAATTTAATTTTAAACGTTCAAATTAAAAGTAAATATGGGAAGTCATTTACCCTTGGACTATAATTCAATAATCGGTAGGAAATTCAAGTTCACTAGACTCGGTTTTAATCCCGGACTATTCCTCACTTAGTTTAGCATTCAAGCAGATCCCCCCCCTCCCCCCGAGGAACCTTGATAAAACGAAATCCATTGGTCAATAGACGTTGCAAGTAAAATTCATCATCAAAAGTCGAAGACCTCGAGGGGACTTTGAAGCGTGGCCTTGGGAAACAATTTGAATGACCTTATTTTGGTCCAGAGTGGAAAAAACCCAGTTAAAACTCGAATAGCCGCTTTCGGCGAAAAATAAGCGTCTTGCGTCATCGCCTATGTTTCAATTTCCGCAGGCAAAATTCCAGGTATTTCTGGGAGAAAGACCCGCCTTGACTTGCGTAATTTCCCGCGTTTCTTGGGTATACGGGGATCCTGGATTTTTCTGGGGGACAAAACACGTCAAAACTTCTGCTATAAAAGCATGATTATATCGAAGAAAAATCAGTCTTATTCCAATTAACAGTTGTAGTCGGTCCTTATGGCCAAAAGAAAAATTTTCTGAGATATATCGGGTCGCTATGCCGAATTTTATTTAAAAAATTAAAAAGTTAAATTAATAATTTTGTAGTCGATAATATGGTCTTAGTTGTGACCAAAACCGAAAGCAGTGCCTTCAGTTTAAAGCTCGTGGAAATAACGGAGTAAATAAATAAATTCATGTCGTCGGTTCAAAAAGTAGTGTAAAGAATCATTGGTGGATCCTCGTCATTGAGGAGGGATAAGATGGTCAAACACGAGAAAGGGGAGCAACGACGGCAGGTTCCGAGTTAAAATTAAAGATAGACAGTAAGTTTAGGTTTAAGTTATAATGTGCAAAGTGCTTGTATATTTGAAAACATTTAAAGTATCTGTTTGCAAGAAATTCATGAATAATTCAGTAAAACATTTCAGTGCTCAAGTTAGACAGTACATTTAATTTTAATTCAAATTGTGTAAAATGCTTGTATATTTGAACACATTTAAAGTGTCTGTTTGCAAGGAATTCATGAGTTTTTTCAGTAAAATATTTCAGTACTCGAGTTAGACAGTAGATTTAATCTTAAAACATAAAGTGTAGATTGCTAGTATATTTGAAAACATTTAAAGTGTCTGTTTGCAAGAAATTCATGAATAATTCAGTAAAACATTTCAGTGCTCAAGTTAGACCGTGCATTTAAATTTAAATCAAAATGTGTAGAATGCATGTATATTGAAAAATAGGTAGCGTTGCCTGTTGGCAAGAATTTCAGGAGTGTTTCAGTAAAACAGTTCAATGCTAAAATTAGATAGTAAGTTTAATTTAAATGATGAGGCGTAGAGTGCCTGTATATTGGGAAACGTTTAATGCTGTAGTATTTAATAATTTCAAGAGTATCCCATTAAATAATTAATGTTTTCATACTTCATATTTTATGTAAGAATATCGCTAAATGAAATTATTTTTATTTTATTATTATTCCATAATTTTTGACTGGCTAGGAAAATATAATATTCTAGGAAAGTTGCCACACTGGAAAATGCACAGTGAATACCAGTGTCATATTCTTCTAATGTGACAGTTCTAATTGTCTGACGCTGTAGATACGAGGTCATATTAAAAAAGCCACTATAAAAAGCTCCCTTTCACTTATTTTATCAATTTCAAAACATCATTGATGTGGCTTATATTTATTTAATTATATTTAATATACCTGACAATAGAAAATAAGTACTGGTAAGAGGCATAAAGTGGTTTTCAACTAGGTAGCGGAATATGGAGGATTGCCCAGTGTAAAGGAAATTATTTTACGTCGAATTTAGGGTGTCAACACACTGGTACTGCGAACCCGGTTACAGCTAATGAACAGAGATTGACGAAAAGGCCGAAAAATACAGTAAGTAAAGGATTAGGATAAATCGGCGTTCATTACAAATGTAAGTCTTTTGTAGATAAATTAATCGAATATCGCAATGTTGCGCTCCCAGAGGTCAATAGAGCCATACATCCTCAATGCTCACACAGGGGAAATTGGTTTGGGGCTGAACTACAAGCCATGAAGCAGGAGTTCCGTATTCTGGACGATATGTGAAGGGAGCCGGGCACTGAGGGGGAGCGGGGTGTCTTCAGGCAAGGGTATAGGTGGAGATCCAGGTGACCTCAACAACTACTTCGCTGACGGCGCTGATACACTATTATCGGCCCTGCCATCTGCTGACCTGCCCTTTGATGTCTACCTTGACCGCTACAGCACCGAGGGAAGACAGTTCGGCTTCTCTTTTCAGAAAGTATCTTTTAACGACATCAGAGATGCTATAGATAGTATTAAAAGCAAACACAGTAAAGGCATATATGACTTTAATACAATTCTCTTAAAGTCTCTGAAAAAACGATCATTAGTCCTACATTGATAAATGAGTGCATCAGAAACTCGGTCTATCCAAATACTTTTAAATTAAGTAAAACAATCCATCTTCAAAGCTGGAGACCAACAATCTTTTAACAACTATAGGCCAATATCTCTAATTCCCGTCTTCTCAAAGGTGTTTAAGGTCATACTGAAGAATCAGCTCTATGACTATTTTGAGTCCAGCCAGTTGCTTGTTGAAGAACAGTTTGGTTTTAGAAGGGAAAAATCGACGGTTGGCGCAATTAGCCGTCTGTGTGACTACATAGTCAGAGGCTTTAAAGAGGGAGATTTTGTTGGATCAACCATCTGCGACCTCTCCAAGGCCTTTGACTGTATGTCGCATCACATTCTGATCCAAAAATTGGAATTCTATGGGTTATCTCAATCTGGCGCTCAGCTGATCCAGAGCTACCCTACTGACAGAACACATGTGTCCTATTTTCAAGGAGAGTATTCCGAGGAGAGAATAATGAGACATGGCGTCCCGCAGAGTGTCATACTAGGACCCCTGCTTTTTTTAATCTATGTGAATGACATAATGACCTCCATTCCGCAGGATCTATGCCGATGATACCAGTTTTCTTTTTGGGTTGGACCTTGATGCCTTGGTGAATCAAATGAGTGAATGTAGCGAGTGTGTGGGTAATTGGTTTAGAGCGAACCACCTGAACCTAAACTTGACAAAAATCGAGCGAATTGTTTTTTCATTGAGAACAGATCCTCGAGTTACTAACACGGACAAAAAGGTTGTTTCTTGGAGTCACTATGAATCCTAAACTAACTTTCGGACAACATGTTAACAATGTTTGCAATAAAACTACTTCAGGAATATTTGCACATAGAAATTTGTGAAAAGTGGTGGGAATTGAGGTTTACCTTAGTGCTGTAACGGAATATATAAGTTATTCCGCTCCACTAAATTCTGTTTAATTGTCGATGATTTTCGATGTACGGGATATGAATCGCCAGTGACATCTGTTCGCAAATGGGTATATTTCGTGCAACTAATTATTTAAGAAGAGCAGGTACGCTGGTTTATACCTACAATTTGCGGATTCGTGTCGCTGTAGATTTCTATATTGAGTAAGTGATTTCTATTCGGAAACGGGCTTATCTCATGTAGTGGGTAATTGGAAAGCGTAGTTCGCTATTTAATACCTACCATTTATGCATTTAATTTAGTACGGATTACTATATTTAGCGTATGTTGAGTATTTCCTTAGTTTGTCGCCGCGTGTCCTATAGCGGTAGTTACATGATTTAAATTATCCAATGAGAACATCGAAAATCAGAATTTGTTGAACGTCTTAAAATTTTGAAAGAAGGCCGTTTATCCGGTTGGCAACGCTTGGCTGGGTAAGTGCTAGTTTTTGATCTTGAAATATTTTATTCATCCTGCATATATTTCGCTAATTTTTAAATTTTTTAAATACATAATT
This sequence comes from Pissodes strobi, assembly GCA_016904865.1. Lineage (NCBI taxonomy): Eukaryota > Metazoa > Arthropoda > Insecta > Coleoptera > Curculionidae > Pissodes > Pissodes strobi. Next base: position 2,456 of record MU187247.1, on the reverse strand, counting down.
AATAATTGTTTCTGATTCACTTAATCATATTCTGCTTAAGCAAGAAATTAGCATTTTTATATTACACGTTCGATTAACTTACAACTTCAATAATCTTAATTTTTTTAGTGACCGTTCGGTAAAAAATACCGATTTGTTGGTGAATAATTCCGTCTCTCATGGGTCAAATTCATGTAATTTGATAGAGGTTTAATCCAAATTTGCGGGAACGTAATTATTTCATCGTTTAGCGGTCAGACACATTGTTTTACGTATTTCCATTTAAATTGAACATTATTGTTTGGGAAATTCTTGGATTCTATATATTCCTATGAAGGTAGTAAATTGAATTTTCAGTAGAATTCCTTCGAATTTTCCCTCATAATATTGCTGGTTTAATATTTTTTCTTTTCAGGCTTATTCCATTAATATTTCAGTTTATTTGTAACATCAAGCATATAATTATTAGCACTTGCCCTGTCGCGTTTCAATAATGATGTATCGACATCAATTTGCATTTATGAGGGGTTAGTTTGGGTTGTGTAAATTTACCTGTTTTTTTCTTTATCTTTTATCTTAATTCATATCTCAATGCGAGATGGTGATTACCTTTATCTTTTAATTAAGTGAGGTTAATTTATGTGCCAAGGGCCATATATATATATATTTCCTTCAATAATTTTTTTATTAGCGATATACATTGGTCTAAAATTAGGTTATTTTCTCTTCCATGTACACAAAATTCCCGAATTGACTGGGAAAAATCATCAGCTGTTCGTCCACGTCGGTATAGCAAACTGATAGAAGGAGCAGATACTCGGCCAACCTTTAAGTCCTAGATTACCTCAAGTCAATTGAATTTGGGAATAGGCAGAAGCAGGTTCCAGTAGAAGTCCCAATACGGTTGCAGGGTTACGGGATAGTTGGACAAGCTAAGTATTAGCCAATCAGAAGAGAAATACATTTGTAAATACCATTGTAATCATCCTACTTATTCATTCAATTGTTTTTTTTTATGTTTTACATTAGTTTTACTTCTCATTGCTAGTCAATTTATTTACTATTACGATTAAATAGATTTCTTTTTTTTAAACCTCATCACTCATAGTTGTAAATTAATTATTAAATCAATACATTATTGTTTTAAAAAATACCTTGTTTACTTTATTGCAGGATCGAGTTATGTAAGACGTGAATTATAAGTGCAATTTTTTAATATTCTTATCTTTATAATTATTGATATCTAAGTATTCATCTTCTGTTCGCATTGTCTCTAAGAACTCTGGCGCCCACAATATTAAAAAAATATAATTAATGAAAGAGACAACTCACACCCTCAGAGAAAAAGAATCTCATACTTAATTAAACTAAATAAATTAACTTTCGCTAAATTTATCTTTACAAATTGGCGACTGAGCTAGTATTTCATTATAAATGACGCTCAACTGTTCAATTCATCACAGTGCCTATCATGCACTGATCCATTCATCTTGTGCCTACGGCTTGCTGGTTTGGTGACACTCCGCTCACTTAAAAAGGGTGTTTCAGCCTGCCGCGCGGGGCAGTCCGGGTCCTTGCACGAGTCCAATATAGGGAAGATGTAAGACCCTATTTTAAAGAACTAAAATTTATAACTCTACCGTCCCACACATCTACGAGTGCTTGCTGTACAAAAATGCAAGTAAATACCAAACCATACAGGACAAGACAATGATATTCGAGTGGAGCTTCTTGGAACGCAACATTGCATTATGGTCCAATCTTCTTTAATAGGCTGCCCTCGGCTGTATGGGAACTACCTTTTAAAAAATTCAAAACCACCATAAAGTCATTTTTAATTAACATGTCCTTTTACAGCATAGAGGAGTTTTTGGATTGTGATGTTCTGCAACAGCTCGTATATATGTCAATGTATCAATGTATGCCGGTTTGTGTATTCTGTGACAAATGTATCTTGTCAAGTGTTTCGATTATATGTATAAAGGTATAGACGTAAGTAAAAGTTATTTTATCTTAGTCTAAGTTTTCTTTGTGACGATGTTAAAAAGAGCACTGTTCTTCTAAGACTAATAAATTCTATTCTATTCTATTCTATTCTAATATGCTCCACAACAAAAAGTTTTGTAACACCGAGCATGAAGTGCCAAAAATAGATCAGCAAAATTAAAACAAACGATTGTGTTTTAACTCGGCTAACGTCTCGTGCTAAGAACCTCGTTTAATAATTAGTACTTTCAGCACTTGTTATGTAAAATACTACTTAAATTTTAACTCGGCTGATCATATCTATTTTGCTGCTCGTTCATCCGTTTTACTTAAAACAATTATTTCAATTACTATTCGATTAAACTGCTGATCAAATTATTTAATTTGACGATTGAATGATTTGACCCCTATTTATTTTACGTTTTCAAGTAGTGTCCGTAATTATTGTATAACCATCAATTTTCCTCTAAAGTCTATTTCTAAATGCCTGA